>NIVC01001256.1:0-122500 GCA_002269645.1 Macrostomum lignano
TGACTGTCCCAGATTCTGATTGGTCCGTGACTGTCCCAGATTCTGATTGGTCCGTGACTGTCCCAGATTCTGATTGGTCCGTGACTGTCCCAGATTCTGATTGGTCCGTGACTGTCCCACATTCTGATTGGTCCGCTTCCGTCCTAGATTCTGATTCTTCGTAACTGTCCCATATTCTGATTGGTCCACTTCCGTCCTATATTCTGATTGGTCCGCTTCCGTCCCAGATTCTGATTGGTCCGTGAATGTTCTAGTCTAGGTTTGCACCTTCCCAAATGCATCGTCATTGAGCCACAAAATCTCAATGCCTCCGCCCCTCTGCTGCTCCGCCAGGGACTTACCCTGTTTTCGGCTTCCATTCGGCAAGACGCGTACCTTTGGCACCGGCCTGATGGATGTCGGCCTCGGCTGCTTCGTCTTTCTGATGGGCCTGACGGCGCCCACCTGCCGGGCTCGGGCGCTCAACCGGCATCAGCGGCAGGCGGCGCTGCTGAAGCAGACCGTACTGTGCCTGCTGCTGACCGGCTGCGGACTGGTGCGGCTGGGGTGGCACCCGATCAGGTACCGGTGTGTGGAGCGAGGATAAGGAGTGTGGAGCGGGATAAGAAGTGTGGGAGCGGGGATAAGGAGTGTGGAGCGGGGATAAAAGTGTGAGCAAGAAGTGTGGAGCGGGATAAGGAGTGTGTGAGGGGGAGTGTGGAGCGGGATAAGGAGTGTGTGAGCGTATAAGGAGTGTTTGAGCGGGGATAAGAAGTGTGGAGCGGGGATAAGGAGTGTGGAGCGGGAGGAGTGTTGAGCGGTGATAAGGAGTGTGGTGAGCGTGGATAAGAGTGTGAGCGGGATAAGGAGTGTTGAGCGGGATAAGGAGTGTGTAGCGGGATAAGGAGTGTGGGAGCGGGATAAGGAGTGTGAGCGGGGATAAGGAGTGTGGAGCGGGGATGGGAGTGTGGGATAAACAATGGATGCATTCATCCCAGACTCTGCCTCCACCCCAGGCCGTGGAGGAGTACGGCCGGGACTGGAATGTGTTCTTTACGCTTGCCGCAGTGAAGATGGTGGCTCCGCTACCGAGCTGCTGCTGCTGCCGCCACAGTCGCGCCTTCCGCCGGCGCTGCCCGCCTGTCTCCTGTTGGCGCCTACGAGGTGGCCCTTGGCCGGTCGGCCGGCTGGCCATCACCATCGTCCGGCCAGAATCCGCGGCCGATGCAGAAGCTCCGGCGGCGGCGCCGCGGCCGCTCTGACCGCCAGACGCGATGCCGGCTTCTTCGAGGCCAACCGAGAGGGCCTGGTGGCCTGTCTGGGCCTTTACTGCCTCTACCTGCTGGCGCTGCAGGTCGGCCGTCTTGCCCTGCCCGTCCTAGCCAGCCGTCGGCCACTGATGTCGGCCGCGTGACCGGCTGGTGCGCAGCGGTGGCCGCCGCCACCCTGGCGCTCCGCGTCCTGCCAGCTGCCGGGCTTGCCCTGCCAGAGTCCCGGCGCCTGGGCAACGCCGCCTACGTGGCGTGGATCCTCGGCTTCTGCTGCGCCTACATGGCCGCCTGCGCCTTCGCGTCCTGCCTGTTTGCGGCCCTGGCCGGCCCCTACCCGGTCAGCTCCAACAATGTGCACCTGCGCGAGCACCAGCGGGAGCACCAGTCCGAGCACCTGTCCCAGCCACCTCCCCCGCCGGCGTCCCCCTTCCTGCAGCTGGTGGACCAGCACGGCCTGGCCTACTTCCTCATCGGCAACCTGCTGACCGGGCTCACCGGCCGCTGCATCTTGCCAGCCCTGTACGGCCGGCCCGACTTCGGCCCGTCATGCCGCCGGCCGCCTGCGCCCCTGTGCTCATGGCCTACATGCTGGTCCTCAGCCTGGCCACCGCCTGGCTGCTGCCCGCGATCTGCCGACTGCTTGCCGCGCTCTGGCGCCGCACCGCCACGGCCGCGGCCAGGCGGGAGTCGCGCCCGACGACCGTGCAGCCGCCGCTGCATCTGCCGCAGCAGCAACAGCAGCAATTTGAGCAGCAGCTTCGCCTTCAAACCATCAGCAGCGTGTGACGATTGGGATTTTGTCTGCTTTATTCCTCAGTTATCAATGCAAACAGCCTGTCGATCATGCCTAGCAGAGCTCACAATATGCTATATATTTTTATCCGTGTTGCAGGTTTACATATATTTTCTAGTATGGCTAGTCTCTTATGATCATTTATTGAGCAGTGCAGTATTTGTGTATAAGAAACTTGGCAAGAGGCATCCTGAATTTTGTTGACTTTAATATTTACGCTTTGATCCGGTACATAAATAGATTAAAAAATACGCAGTCCAGCTCCAATCTGCTTGTGAAAATCTTTGTAATTTTTGCATTTCAATTATTGATATTACCAAGACGCTACTGAGGTAAGTAGAGGAATGCGGAAAGCAGGTCAAATTTATTGTTTCTGCGAGCCACTACAATAGAGAAATTCGCAGGGTGTGAAAAGTGGGGATTTAAAAATATTATCAAGTCTGGTTTTTTCCAGAGAGAATTTTTTCCATAGTAAATTGGCAAGTGACAGTACGCGATTGTGTGAATGTTTCCGAGCTGAATTTGGGCATCACAGTACAAGCATAAAGTACATTCGAATGCATCCGAATTCATCTAATATGGTATGGAGATAGCCAACAAGTATTCAAGCCAGGTCAACCGCAACTAACAACCTGTTAAAGCACCCAAGCCAATCCCTATCCGCCTCAACCACCCACCTCACTCCCCTTTCTTCACTTCGCTACGGCTCTACCCGCTCCTATTGGCTGTTTTCTCCGCGGCCAATAGGAATCCAGCAGGGGTGAGGGGCGGCACTGCAGCCTCAGTAAATATCCGGGCAGCGGGCCCAGTCGCGCGCCCAGTATTCGCCCGTGAAGCGCCAGTCGCCGTCCTTGCCGGTGTGCGGGTTCCGCCACCTGCGGAACCAGACGCCGTCGGAGTCCGACTGAGCGCGGCGCCGGCGCTGCTTCTCTTCTAGGCGCGACTTCTCTGCCTGCGCCAGCGCAAGGTCACCGGCCTCGAGGGCGCGCACGTCAGGCTTCCGGCGAGCGTCGGTAGGCGGCAGGCGCGCCATCAGTTCGGCGTCCGAGCAGTCGTTGAGCTGCATGGCGAAGCGGGTGAAGCTGTAGTAGCGCTCGCAGCCCTGCGGCCGCTGCACCAGCTGCCAGAGCAGCCGCTGGCCGGGCAGCCGCAGGTCGGCCGCTGACCCGCGACTCGGCGGGCCCGTCTGGCCGTCCTCGCTGTCGCTGGCTGCCTTCCTGGACGGCGATTCGTCGCCGGCTGAGCCGCTGCTGATGCTGTTGGCGGCGATGAAACTCGATGGGCGCAGCTTAGGGCTGCCGTTGCGAGGCGATGAGGATACTTCGCGCTGCTGATGGTGGCGACGACGCGACGATTGGTGGCTGCCGCCGCTGCGCTTGTGCTCCTTCCAGGCCTCCACCGGCAGGCTATGGAAAAGCCGGGCGGCAAATTCTCTCAGCCGCCATTCACATTACTTAAAGTAGAACTAAGGTGGATGGTGCTAGAATTCGAGCATGCTGCACTCCCAGCCTTCTCTATTTCCGTCTCTCCAGATCACCCCCTATGTCAAAACTCATATGGGTAATGGACTAACCGAATCCCCGGGAACGGAATGGATTCGAGAATTAGCACGCGCTGGGGCTTGCTAATCTATAAGCTGAGCTCTCCCAGACCAGCTCAGGTAAAGCAGGTGACAGCCGGTGCTGGGGCGCCTCTCAAAGCCCGAACTGGTTCAATCCGGCCCAGCTGAATTCATTGCCTAGCCGCCACCTGCACGGCTTCTGCTGGCTAAATAGTGAGGATGGAGCAGCGGGAAGCAGCTCCCCCAGCCTCCGCTCCTGCTTTGGTTTGCCGCTCTTAGCGACTCTTCATCTCTGCGGCGCTCATAGTGTTTCCACACGCAGCGGACCGCTCCTACTGTGGCGAGTCTAGCGAGAATGACACGCAGACAGGCAGACAGCCACATAGACAGACAGACAGTCAAACAGACAGACAGACAGACAGACAGACAGACAGACAGACAGACAGACAGACAGACAGACAGACAGACAGGCGGGCAGGCAGGCAGGCAGGCAGACAGGCGGGCAGACAGGCAGGCAGGCAGGCAGGCGGGCAGGCAGGTAGGCAGGCAGGCAGGCAGGCGGGCAGGCAGGTAGGCAGGCAGGCAGACAGGCAGGCAGGCAGGCAGGCAGGCAGGCAGGCAGGCAGGCAGGCAGGCAGGTAGGCAGGCGGGCAGGCAGGTAGGCAGGCGGGCAGGCAGGCGGGCAGGCAGGCAGACAGGCGGGAAGGCAGACAGGCAGGCAGGTAGGCAGGCAGACAGGCAGACAGGCTCACCTGAACATGGCGTCAAGCCACTTGCCGTACAAGGCCCGAACTTTCCTGCCATCCTCATCGAACACGTAGCCGTCAACCCGGTGGTGGCTGGGGCTGAGCCAGGATGCCGGGTGCCAGCTGAGCTCAGCCTTGCGGCCGCTGCCGTGGCAGGTGATTGTCATGTCGCCGAACTGCAGTTGGGCGTGAAAAATTTTTAATTAGTCACTTTGGCCCATCTCGGCATTTAAAGTGCACTACATGTAGCACCTCCGAGAAGTGCAGTCCCTTCTTACATGCTCAATCCACAGCTTCCCAATGATGATGTTGTGGATTTTGCACTGCACATTCTGCCAGGTGTACACCTCGCCGCGCCTGGGAAACTCCAGCGTCACCCAGCCCTTCGGGCAGACCTCCACGGATTTTCCCCAGAAGCTGAGGCGGGGCGTCACGCTGCCGTGGAAGCGCCAGGCGCTGTCCGAGGACTCGGCGTGGAAGGCGCTGATTGGCGGATGGTGAGAGACCTGCTCGCACACCATCCGGAAGCCGCCACCCTGCTCGTGGGTTCTGAGGGTTGCAGGTCCACAGAACTTACATGGAGAACGGACTGTCCACATATGATCCTGTGCTAGAAACTGGGAAGGGTCTTGTACATAGGAACAATGGTCTTGTACATAGGAACAATGGTCTTGTACATAGGAACAATGGTCTTGTACATAGGAACAATGGTCTTGTACATAGGAACAATGGTCTTGTACATAGTAACAATGGTCTTGTACATAGGAACAATGGTCTTGTACATAGGAACAATGGTCTTGTACATAGGAACAATGGTCTTGTACATAGGAACAATGGTCTTGTACATAGGAACAATGGTCTTGTACATAGGAACAATGGTCTTGTACTAAAGCACTGTAACAAAATGCATGCATGAGCACGTTGTTCTATCCGGTTGGGGAGACAGAAATATAGAGAAAAGGAGACATTTGATCTGAGAGCGAGAATGAAGTTGATGAGGCTTAGAAACTGGGCTCTCTCCAAAGCGCCAGTACGTAGAAAGTGAGCGCACGACATGCCATCATCTGTTCGGCGGTCCCAGCTGCAGTTTCTCTCCGCCATCAGCGCCGCATGGCCTCCTTCCATTTTCCCAGTCCCCAGCAATCAATTATTGATCCACTGCGGGCCATTAGCCCAGCAGGGGGCCTCGGCAAAGCAAAGGTGCAGCCGCTCACCCAGTCGGTTCAGCAAACCCGGCCTCCCGATAGGCGCATCGCACTGAAGCGGTTCCGGCTCTCCAACGAGCCTCTCGGCGCTCAAGACTCTGGCTCGGGAAAGCACTCTAAAAGTCAATTTTTTTTCTTCAGCTTCGTCACTCTATCTTTCAGAGACCAAAAGCAGTAAATGCGTTTGGGAAAAATTTTGTTAACACTCTGCGGCAGAAATTTACGACTAACATGCTTCATGCGCTTTACGCTTTATTTACGCTTCATGCAGAGCGCTAAAAGTAATTACGGCAGGGCTAGAGCTAGGGCTAGGGCTAAGGCTATGGCTATGGCTATGGCCAGGGCTAGGGCGGCTAGGGCTAGGGCTAGGGCTAGGGCTAGGGCTAGGGCTAGGGCTAGGGCTAGGGCTAGAGTTACGGCTTGGGCTAGGGCTAGGGTTAGGAGTGATAGACAGAGGGCTATAGCTAGGGCTAGGCTTAGGAGTGATAGAGGGCTATAGCTAGGGCTAGGGCTAGGGCTAGGGTTAGGAGTGATAGACAGAGGGCTATAGCTAGGGCTAGGGTTAGGAGTGATAGACAGAGGGCTATAGCTAG
Source organism: Macrostomum lignano (assembly GCA_002269645.1). Classification (NCBI taxonomy): domain Eukaryota; kingdom Metazoa; phylum Platyhelminthes; family Macrostomidae; genus Macrostomum; species Macrostomum lignano. The sequence goes on from NIVC01001256.1 coordinate 6,149, forward strand.
GGCTAGGGTTAGGAGTGATAGAAAGAGGGCTATAGCTAGGGCTAGGGTTAGGAGTGATAGAAAGAGGGCTATAGCTAGGGCTAGGGTTATTAGTGATAGACAGAGGGCTATAGCTAGGGCTAGGGTTAGGAGTGATAGACAGAGGGCTATAGCTGCTTAAACCCGCATTTCTCTTCTTGACAGTCCCTCTCACCTTGAGCTGTCACCCATGCCATGTTCAACTTGGCTGCAGTTTGGATGCTGCGCTTTCTCCCAACTCCAACATATCAATTTATTTATAGTAAACTGAATAGGCATGCGATTCCAATTCCCCCCCCCCAACACAGCACCAGCAGCAGTCCCAGATGGCCATAAACCAAACAACAGCTCCTGAGTCCCACACAAAAGTTCTCCTGCTATTTATACAAGGTGCATAATACGAATACATGCAAGCCCATACATGTATATTATTAGAATTCTGGTTGAATCAACTTCAACCTACCAGTACTCCTGCCATCAAATAGGGGCCGTTTTAATTCACTCTTTGCAAGCGGCAAAGCGGCAGGAGGAGGCTGCAGGAAGCACTATTAAGATGAGGCCAGAGGCCATGCAGGCTGCAGGAGGTTCCGTTGTTGGTGCTCTCCACTGAGCACACAGTGAGCCCAGGCCAGGGAAGCGAACTGACTAAAACTACTCCATTGTCCTCATCGGACTCACCTGAGCACTGATGGAGAACGAGAGGGAGAGAGAGAGATGGAAAAGCAGAATCCAGTTTCCTGGCCCTCTCGCCTTGCCCACTTGCAAGGCTGCATGGATCGCAGCTGTTTCAGGCATTGCTAGAAGCGGCTGCAGAAGGGCGGGTGTCCAGTCCAACTACACTGGCGCTGCACTGGCGCTTATTCACCCTGGGAAACGCTTGCCAAACTGGCTTTGCAGTGAAATGGATTGTGGCAATAGCGGAAGGCATGGCAGTGTCGCGGACCAAAGACCAATTTAACCACTGGGAGCAACGCGGATCGGGCCAAAAACCGCTGTGAGTGTAGTGAAAAACAAAGGACTAAAAAAGTACTTCACCCTCTAGAACTACAGGTAATCGAACCAAGGACCAGTAGGAGTATAGGGAATCGAACCAAGGACCAAATAGGAGTACAGGGAATCGAACCAAGGACCTGTTGGAGTACAAGGAATCGAACCAAGGACCTGTTGGAGTACAAGGAATCGAACCAAGGACCTGTTGGAGTACAAGGAATCGAACCAAGGACCTGTTGGAGTACAAGGAATCGAACCAAGGACCAAATAGAAGTACAGTGAATCGAACCAAGGACCGAATAGGAGTACAGTGAATCAAACCAAGGACCAGTAGGAGTACAGTGAATCAAACCAAGGACCAGTAGGAGTACAGTGAATCGAACCAAGGACCAGTAGGAGTACAGTGAATCAAACCAAGGACCAGTAGGAGTACAGTGAATCGAACCAACGACCAGTAGGAGTACAGTGAATCAAACCAAGGACCAGTAGGAGTACAGTGAATCGAACCAAGGACCAGTAGGAGTACAGTGAATCAAACCAAGGACCAGTAGGAGTACAGTGAATCAAACCAAGGACCAGTAGGAGTACAGTGAATCAAACCAAGGACCAGTAGGAGTACAGTGAATCGAACCAAGGACCAGTAGGAGTACAGTGAATCAAACCAAGGACCAGTAGGAGTACAGTGAATCAAACCAAGGACCAGTAGGAGTACAGTGAATCGAACCAAGGACCAGTAGGAGTACAGTGAATCAAATCAAGGACCAGTAGGACTACAGTGAATCAAACCAAGGACCAGTAGGAGTACAGTGAATCAAACCAAGGACCAGTAGGAGTACAGTGAATCGAACCAAGGACCGAATAGGAGTACAGTGAATCGAACCAAGGACCAGTAGGAGTACAGTGAATCGAACCAAGGACCGAATAGGAGTACAGTGAATCGAACCAAGGACCAGTAGGAGTACAGTGAATCGAACCAAGGACCGAATAGGAGTACAGTGAATCAAACCAAGGACCAGTAGGAGTACAGTGAATCAAACCAAGGACCAGTAGGAGTACAGTGAATCAAACCAAGGACCAGTAGGAGTACAGTGAATCGAACCAAGGACCAGTAGGAGTACAGTGAATCGAACCAAGGACCGAATAGGAGTACAGTGAATCGAACCAAGGACCGAATAGGAGTACAGTGAATCAAACCAAGGACCAGTAGGAGTACAGTGAATCAAACCAAGGACCAGTAGGAGTACAGTGAATCAAACCAAGGACCAGTAGGAGTACAGTGAATCGAACCAAGGACCGAATAGGAGTACAGTGAATCGAACCAAGGACCAGTAGGAGTACAGTGAATCGAACCAAGGACCGAATAGGAGTACAGTGAATCGAACCAAGGACCAGTAGGAGTACAGTGAATCGAACCAAGGACCGAATAGGAGTACAGTGAATCAAACCAAGGACCAGTAGGAGTACAGTGAATCGAACCAAGGGACACAAAAACCAGGCACAGAGCACACTAGATCCTTAACCCTGTCGAGTCTCACCTGTCCAATTCATAGGTCTCTCCCATCAGCGGGTTGAACGGCTTTCCCAGGCGGTCCCAGTTCGAGGAGACGGCCGACACAGCGAATGCTGCAATGAGCTGCGGGAGGTGCAGCGGCGGCTCAGAAGGCGCAATCTTCCAGCTTCAAGTTGCCCAATGAAAACCTGAGCACAATTAGCCAACTTACTTCCAGCCTCTCAGTCGGGCAGTCGCACTGCTCAGCCTGGAACAGCAGCTCCGAGTACTCCAGGTACTCGCAGATTCGCTGCAGAAACGACAGCGGCTCGTTGAAGTTCACCGGCATGGCGATTTTGGTCAGCTCCTGCGAGCACGGGGGAAGGGGAAGGTCGCGGGTTCGAATCGGGACGTGGGCCTTTTCAACTCTCTCATCGACGGGCAGTGCACACTGGCAATGGGCCCTCAATGCCCCTATAGAATCGAACGGAATCGAACCTCGGTCCCGCCAGACTACAAGCCCATAAGACTGGGTGTGCGTTGGATCGCTTCCTGCATGCGAGTACAAAGAAGTTCCTTTCCGCATAAGCAGCCAATAGCAGGCGGGCTACAAAAGTACAACTCGCTCTCCTTCGACAGCTGATTCAAGGATCCTGTGGGCGACTTGGAAGTGAGATTAGCGCAGCCGACAGGGAAGGAGATTTCCCCTGGCAACGGCGCCTGCGTCCCCAAGGGTGCTAAGAGAAATATTGGGAAAGAATTGGGGGCCAAAATTTGCAATGGCCTCAGCCTGAGATCGATGAGGGCCAGAGAGGCTGGATCGATCCTTTTTGCGCGGCTTGAATTAATTCCCCAGGAATTTCGCTACCTATAGTGCTCAGCATGGCCAGTGACCTCGGCAGTTTCCCGCGGTTCCGGCTCAGCGATTGAAGTCCGAGCGCAGCTCAGAGGAGGTGGAGGAGAGAAGCTGGACGGGCTGGAGGGCGGGGTGGGGAATTTCGCGGGCGGGGCAATTAGTGGCCGGCCGGGTGCGCGCAAGTGCTGGGGGGGGGCAAATTACACGAACAGAGGAGACGGCCGGCAGCAGTGCAGAGTGCCCGGGCGTGACGGACTGAAGCAGGGAAATAGAGGGCAGGCAGGGGGACTCAAATCTCTCTATCTAAATAGGGCGCTGGGCCGGACTGCCGATGGAAAGTTAATTTAGCAGCAGGAGGGCCGGCAGAGCAGCTTCTGCTCGACTTTCTCAGGCAAAAATGCTACTACGATTGGCTGTCCAGCAGCGTTCAAGACTCTCAGTGGAGTTTTTAAGCGATTTGCTCGGAAAAGTTTGAAATCGAGGGGATGATGAAGCGAGGCTCATTCCTGACTTTCCTGACATTCCTAACTTTCCTGACATTCCTCACTTTCCTGATATTCCTGACATTCCTGACTTTCCTGACATTCCTGACTTTCTGACTTTCCTGACATTCCTAACTTTCCCTGACTTTCTCATCACCAGGCATGTACACTATTGTGCTGTTGACCCTCACGAGCGTGAACCCCACGACAAGCCCAAGCGGAATCGTCTTTCAAGAGTTACAGACACGTTTCCAACCAGCCCTTTCAGGACTTGAAAAATGAACCATTTCAAAGAATTTCATTTTAATACTTTGAATTTAGGAACAATATAGTAGGCCTGTTGGTTCTAGGGTAAATACTGTTTATCTCGCGCTCGTAATTAACGAGGGTACGCGCGTAAATAAAAAATTCCGCTAGGCGCCAGGTCTGCTCAACTTTACCTTGCCAATGCAGTTTTTCAGGATGCTCCACACGTTGAACTCAGCTCTGGAGGGCATCTCAGCGGGCAGCTGGCAGCTGTGTCATGGAAAACGGGGGCAAGGATGTTGGCCAGTCAGTTTTGATGTCCTTGAGGCATCGCCAAGGACTATTAATGATAAAGCAGAGTTTCAAATCGTCCAGCTGTGCATAGCTAGGCAATGGGGGGCTCATCAAAAGTGCACGGTGCAGGCGCAGGTGGGCAGCCAGGCCGCAGGAGCCCCAAGCTAATGATCGGAGCGGCACGAAGCGCAGACTGCAAGCAGAAAAGGCACGCTTAGGAAATAATGAGGACTCAGGCAGATGGCTGGGCGGGCCTTCGATCGGGCCGGCTGAAACGAAGAGGAAAAATTTCCTAACCGAGGAACAGAGAGCCGGGAGACTGCTCAAGCTTGATACGATTCAGTTGACAGTCTGTGTAACTTCAATTAGTTTTTTAAGGCCTCGTCAGACTATTGCAGAGTTGTGAAAACCGGCTAAGAGAGACCCGAGAGCACATTTCGAGGAGAGTTTTGCTACTACGAGCTAAGGAGGGCTGCGCGCACCCTGGCGCAACGCCTTCGGCGACATCGTCCAAAACCAGCGGTGAGGCGATTCTGCCCATTGCGCTGACTGCAGAAAGCTGCGGCTCACCGGTATCCATTGACAGCGGAGGAGGCGGTCGCTTCGGTCTGCTCACCGTTCTCCTCGTCCGCCATGCGAGCGGCAGATTAGGAATTGGCGCGCAAGACAACGGGTGGCCGTGGCCTCTCACAGTTAGCAGAGAGAACGCGAGGCCAGCTGTGAATTCATTGCCAGCAAACTTAGGCGGCGCAGCTGCAGAGTTGAACAAGCAGCTGCGGTGCGGAGGCAGACTCGCTCCGTATTTATACAATGGGAGGACGGGATGCAAGGCGAGACTTGGCAGCAGGGCCGCTGAGGGCAAGTGTAGGAGAAAGAATTTGATTTGCTCAGCGCGTGCGGGGAGGCTGGAACTGAGGGACAGAATAGGCTGCATCAAGCAGCAGCAGCAGCAGCAGCAGCAGCAGCAGCAGCAGCAGCAGCAGCAGCAGCAGCAGCAGCAGCAGCAGCAGAGCACGCGTCATCAAATTTGAGAACAAGCGGACGCGATTAAGCAACTGTCCCAGCCCCCTGGCCTAACCGGTCCCAGGACCGGTCTGCAGGTACAGCCGCTTCGATTGCTGCTTTTTCTGCTCTGAGAATTCTTTGCTACCCACACATGAATAAATGGGGCAAGGATTGATGACTGAAAGAGTGACCTGCGAGCTCTGAGGGTGAGGGAGTGACATTGAAGATCTGAGAGGGTGACGGAGTGACATGGGAGATCTGAGAGGGTGACGGAGTGACATGGGAGATCTGGGATGGTGACGGAGTGACATGGAAGATCTAGGATGGTGACGGAGTGACATTGAAGATCTAGGATGGTGGCGGAGTGACATTGAAGATCTGAGATGGTGACGGAGTGACATGGAAGATCTAGGATGGTGACGGAGTGACATTGAAGATCTGAGATGGTGAAGGAGTGACATGGGAGATCTGAGAGGGTAACGGAGTGACATGGGAGATCTGAGCGGGTGACAGAGTGACATGGAAGATCTGGGATGGTGACGGAGTGACATGGGAGATCTGGGATGGTGACGGAGTGACATGGAAGATCTGGGATGGTGACGGAGTGACATGGGAGATCTGGGATGGTGACGGAGTGACATGGAAGATCTGGGATGGTGCCGGAGTGACCCAGTAGATCGAAGAGTGACAGAGTGTCCAGAAGGGGTCCGAGAGCAATCGTAAAAAGGTGTCAGTGACTTTAAAAGGCCAGCCATGAGGAATTGACGCTGTAAGCAGGTGTAAATAGAAACAAAGAATTGTATGCTACTTGAAGTAGCTATAGTAACTTCGGAATTTTAACTGCGAATCGACAGACCGGCTTTTAAAAAACTTTCTTTTCGATTCGCTGCAGTACAATAATAATTAAATGGATCGAGACAAAAACTAGCTAAACCAATAGTTACTTCAAAGCTTTATAGCTTAGATGCATAACATCCTTAAATTGAATGTTTAAATTTAATTTAGCAGTAGACTACATACAAACGTAAATGCGCGAGTTAAACAAAAATACTGTAAGCTTTACAGGCTGACTATAAATGACTCGCATTAGTGCGCGCGCACTGCGGGCTACTCAGTCAGCAGACGCGAGATTCTCCGCCAGCTCCGTCATCAGTTTCCGAATGCCAGCGGCCGCGGCGGCGGCATCGGTGCCGCAGGCGGCCGCTTGCTCAGCCAGGCGCGGCCAGAGCTGCCGCAGCTCCGGCAAGTTCGGGTCGCAGCTCACTGACGCCGAGGCTGCGTCAGCGTCGCCGTCGGTGACTTCCACAACAAGAAGGTAGCCGCGGCACAGCACCTGGAAGCTGACCGTCTCGCGTTCCGTCTTTGACTGCGGCTGACTGGGCCGACTGTGGCGCGGATTCGCGATGCGGCAGTCGGCGGAGTCCCAGGCGGCTGCGGGTGGCGGATGGAGGCTGGTGCACTGGGGAGAGCGGATGGAGGCTGGTGCACTGGGAGAGAGCGGATGGAGGCTGGTGCACTGGGAGAGAGCGGATGGAGGCTGGTGCACTGGGAGAGAGCGGATGGAGGCTGGTGCACTGGGAGAGAGCGGATGGAGGCTGGTGCACTGGGGAGAGAGCGGATGGAGGCTGGTGCACTGGGGAGAGAGCGGATGGAGGCTGGGCCAATGCACTAGGAGAGGGCGGATGAAGGTGAAAACTCAAGATTTGATTATCAAAAAATTGATTATGGTGCTGAAATCAAGAAACGCTACTTACAAGGTCCAGAAATTTCGGTGAGCACTTTAAAGAATGTGCCGAGTGAAGTTCCTTTGGCAATGGCAGTCTGTTGCAGCTCTGGAAGAGATATTCAACCAGCTTTTGCTTTTAGACAGGAAGTTTCAGAAGCAACCATTTCATATACTAAAATTATTGACTAAATTTTTGTTCCATCGACCTGCCTTCCTGCTGCCTCAGGCAGTTCCTGAACCTGCCTTCCCGCTGCCTCAGGCAGTTCCTGAACCTGCCTTCCCGCTGCCTCAGACAGTTCCTGAACCTGCCTTCCCGCTGCCTCAGTCTGTTCCTGAACCTGCCTTCCCGCTGCCTCAGTCTGTTCCTGAACCTGCCTTCCCGCTGCCTCAGGCAGTTCCTGAACCTGCCTTCCTGCTGCCTCAGGCAGTTCCTGAACCTGCCTTCCCGCTGCCTCAGTCTGTTCCTGAACCTGCCTTCCCGCTGCCTCAGGCAGTTCCTGAACCTGCCTTCCCGCTGCCTCAGACAGTTCCTGAACCTGCCTTCTCGCTGCCTCAGGCAGTTCCTGAACCTGCCTTCCCGCTGCCTCAGGCAGTTCCTGAACCTGCCTTCCCGCTGCCTCAGACAGTTCCTGAACCTGCCTTCTCGCTGCCTCAGGCAGTTCCTGAACCTGCCTTCCCGCTGCCTCAGACAGTTCCTGAAGCTGCATCTCCAGGGCCTCTCTTAAACGATGAATTGGAATATTAGTATAACAGCGCGAGTCCCCACGCACCCGACCGAGCATCCTGCAGCAATTTCTCATCGTCAGAATTCATCAAACTGGTTGTCTTGTCAACAGAGCTGCAATTCTCAGCGGCTGCACGAAGCGACAGAAGCCGCAGGGTGCTGAGAACCAGATCCAGGTCCATTCCGACAGCTCCAACTGTTTCGATGCTTTTCGCAGTCAGAAGCTGCAAATATTGATTTTAGAAATTTTTAATATAGCACTTACTACTCGTATAAGTAGTCTGCGTAAGCTGTTGACAAGTTTCAGCAAATTGTGTCACTCCTACATGGCTCCCAGGAGAACAGAAATGAGTCAGCAAGTGCAAATTGTGTCACTCCTACATGGCTCCCAGGAGAACAGAAATGAGTCAGCAAGTGCTAATTGTGTCACTCCTACATGGCTCCCAGGGGAACAGAAATGAGTCAGCAAGTGCTAATTGTGTCACTCCTACATGGCTCCCAGAGGAACAGAAATGAGTCAGCAAGTGCAAATTGTGTCACTCCTACATGGCTCCCAGAGGAACAGAAATGAGTCAGCAAGTGCAAATTGTGTCACTCCTACATGGCTCTCAGAGGACCAGAAATGAGTCAGCAAGTGCAAATTGTGTCACTCCTACATGGCTCTCAGAGGACCAGAAATGAGTCAGCAAGTGCAAATTGTGTCACTCCTACATGGCTCTCAGAGGAACAGAAATGAGTCAGCAAGTGCAAATTGTGTCACTCCTACATGGCTCCCAGGAGAACAGAAATAAGTCAGCAAGTGCAAATTGTGTCACTCCTACATGGCTCCCAGGAGAACAGAAATGAGTCAGCAAGTGCAAATTGTGTCACTCCTACATGGCTCCCAGAGGAACAGAAATGAGTCAGCAAGTGCAAATTGTGTCACTCCTACATGGCTCCCAGAGGAACAGAAATGAGTCAGCAAGTGCAAATTGTGTCACTCCTACATGGCTCCCAGAGGAACAGAAATGAGTCAGCAAGTGCAAATTGTGTCACTCCTACATGACTCCCAGAGGAACAGAAATGAGTCAGCAAGTGCAAATTGTGTCACTCCTACATGGCTCCCAGGAGAACAGAAATGAGTCAGCAAGTGCAAATTGTGTCACTCCTACATGGCTCCCAGGAGAACAGAAATGAGTCAGCAAGTGCAAATTGTGTCACTCCTACATGGCTCTCAGAAGAACAGAAATGAGTCAGCAAGTGCAAATTGTGTCACTCCTACATGGCTCTCAGAGGACCAGAAATGAGTCAGCAAGTGCAAATTGTGTCACTCCTACATGACTCCCAGGAGAACAGAAATGAGTCAGCAAGTGCAAATTGTGTCACTCCTACATGGCTCCCAGAGGAACAGAAATGAGTCAGCAGGTAAAGCACACCTGGGCTGCTAAATGAAGCACTGGCGGTCAAGCACAAAAACTGTAGAATTTACAGGTAGAAAACAGAGCATCGGAAACGCAAGCTTATATTTTATTAAACAGACAATATGATGACAGCTAAATGCCTGGCAACACAGATCAAAGTAGGAGACGCTGTGAAATGACATTATAACAGCACGGTGGAATCACTCACTGCACTGAAACAGCACAGCTTAACCCCCCCCCTCACGTCAACACTCAAGCAGCAACACAGATCGCACCTTGATAAATAAAATGCCATAAATAAAACGAATAAAACTAGGGACTTGTTTGGCAAACATAATAAAACAAATTGAACGGCATGAAAATAAGTAAAAAGGCTTGTACTAGCTTTTACTAGGTTTATAAACAGGATTATAAATGCGAGATATCCCTTCAACTTGAATAACCTATATTTTTATTCTGTCATTGTTAACAACCACTATATAATTCGGACAGCACATTAACTATTTATCCAGTTGGTCTTGCCAACCTACCAGATACTCACTGGGCCTGGCCCTATACAGTGATAGCCTGACATCCCTTGGCCCTATTACAGTTATAGCCTGACATCCCCTGGCCCTATACAGTGATAGCCTGGCATCCCCTGGCCCTATACAGTGATAGCCTGACATCCCCTGGCCCTATACAGTGATAGCCTGACATCCCCTGGCCCTAAACAGTGATAGCCTGACATCCCCTGGTCCTATAAAGTGTGGCTTTCTGATACCCCATGGCCCTCAAAAACAATAAAAGCCTCAGGTCTGTGTTATTTTACAAAATCGAATAAAGCTGCCGATTGCAATGCAACCTCGGTTGCAGCTGGTCTGAGCCAATCAACGCCGACTTATCGGCACCGGTCGCACAGGAAGTCGGTGGCCGCTAACTGATTCTCATCGTAGCCGGACAGCGAAGTGCAGGCGGCGTGGTACCAGGCCAAGCAGCAGTCGCAGCCAACCCACAGCAGGTTGGGGCCCAGCGGCAGGCTGCACTCGCCACCCAGAGCGCACGGGCCCTCGTCCGGCTGGGCGTCCGCAGCTGCGGCGGCAGCAGCGATGGCGGCCGCTGCATCGTCGCCGGCGGTCTCGGCTGCCGCTGTCACCAGGGCCACGGTTGTCGGCTGCGGCTGCTTCTGTTGGCGAGGCAGGCGCGACTTCCTACCGCCGCCGCCGCGTCGATGTCGGCTTTTGCCGCTGCCCGGCGTTGCACCACCAGGTGTCCTCGGCGTCTTCGGTGCGGCTGGCGGCGTCGCCGGAGGCAGCGCCAGCGAGTTCACCGGCAGCGGCGTGAGCGGCGCCAGAATGGCAGATTCGGGAGCAGGCAGAGGCCGGCCTGGCGACTCCGCTGGAGCCTCATCGCTAACCAGACGAGGCCGCTTAGCAGTCGGGTTCGCATCGGCGCCAGCCTCCTGGTCGGGTGTCCCAGACAGCCTGCGCTTGGAGGTCCCGCCAACCGACTCCGCACTCAGCCCGGCTTCCTCTTTGGGCGTCGCCGCACGCTCAAAAATGAACTTCAACTCGGAGCGAAACGTGGGAACGGACTCCCCGTGCGGGATATTCACCCCGTTGCGATGCCCGAACACCAGCACGTCTCCGGGCGTCAGTTTCACCAGCTTCATCTTTTCCACGCGAACAAAATTAACGTAGGTACCGTTGACGCTCAGGTCTTCGATTTCTATGCCACCGTCGGCGCAGGGGTGGAGGCGGGCGTGCTGCCGGCTCGGCATCATGGACTGGGCGGTGGACTCCAGCACATAGTCTGGCTGCACGCTCTGGCTGCCGCGGCCCAGGAGGGTCGGCCGGTCAGCATAGATTGGCATCAGCTTAGGCGTGCGGCCATAGAAGGCCAGGTCGCTGACCCGGCGGAGCTGCCAGCGACAGGCTGGACTGCTGGGCTCGGCTGCCTGCGGGTGTGGAGACATGCAGCATCAATCTTCCTTGGATCTGGTTCTAGACAAATAAGGACTTATTTATTTAACATTTATCAGGAATTGTAACACACTAATCACTACTGACTCACTACTGATAGCCTAAAAGCAGTCTTGACAGTGATATCTGTTTCATAAAATAGTAGTTTACTGGTAGATCTACCAAAAGTCCAAAATGAAATTGTTGCAAGTTTTTTCTAACTACAGAAGCTTACTTTAACAAATAAAAACAGTTAAACTTAGAAAACAAGTAAAAATTTGGATGCAGGAATATTTGTTTTCCTAGTTGTATTAAAATGCATTTTATATTTCAATATTAAAACAAAATTACTATATCAAGTTCTATATAGTTTTTATTTTTATTAAAAATTTTATTTTTAAAATAACGATAATAAAATTAATGTATACTTTGAACTAGTAAGATAGCAAAATGCTAGACACTAGGTATGTCAGAGACTGGGTCACATATTTATATTTGCATGGAAGAAAGTTCCAAAAAACATGCATAAATAAAAATAAAGAACTTCTAGAAATATAAATAAACAATGCTTTGTCATATGGAAAAGTTTCTAGAAGTCTGTCTTAATATGACAGTTTTATTGACTATTTTAGGATATTATATTAAATGTTGTTAAAAAAAACTATAATTGGATCTGGTTCTAGATAAATAAGGACTTATTTATTTAACATTTATTAGGAATTGAAACACACTAATCACTACTGTAAACTACACTACACTAATCACTAATCACTACACTAATCACTACTTTTTAAAGAAAAATCTAAAAAATAATCATTGATAGTAATAGTTGTATATTAAACAGCTAAAGCCCACCATGAATATCCAAACTTGGTAGTAAAGAGGTGAGTGTCCATCTAAGGGTGTTCTGACCCCATGCACTTGCCTCTTATTTAGGCCATCTAACTCTGCTATACATATTTGCATTATTTTGGCTCACTAGACTTTAAAGATTTATCATCTCTCTGTATCTATCTATATGAAGATACAGGCAAAACATGTTGCACAAAGATTAATAAATTATAATTTGGTATTATTAAAGAAAAAATGTGAATGCTCATTTTTGCTTTTGTTTTCTTGGCTTTCCTCAAAATATTTAACTTTATCTCAACTCTATTTTCTTTTTAGTAATCACTTATTTCTTTTTTAGCATATATTATAAGACTATAGTAGGTTTATCTTTTCTATTAAATTATTTTTTATCTATTAATCTATAGTTTGGAAGGCAACATGTATGCTAGGATTTCCTGGCATACAACAAGGGTCTTACTATTTTTTAGCATATATCAAGGCATACATGCGCAACAGTCGGCCGAGTCGGCCGATCCGGCCGACCGATTTGGCGGCCAACCATGGAAGTCGCAAAAATGCCCACGCGAAAAACACGAAGTAGTGGTACTAAGTAGCTGACAAGGCATTTTGGCTTTATAAGACAGTCATAGTTACTCCTGCCGTTTACCCAAAGTTGCGTTATTTGCGGTTTTTTACATGTAAGTCGCATTTTTGGCCAACAACTACGTCGCATTTTTGTTAAAACTAAGTCGCACGGCCGACCGAATTTTGGAGGTCGCGCATGTATGTATCAAGGTATATCTTGGCATATAAGACACAGCAGATACATTGTGTCAAATGATAACTTTTATATTGACATACAAACATGACATGAGATCATTCATTTATCACTTATATTGAACCTCATTGAACCTTAACCTTACATTAGACCTCATTGAGGTCACTCAATGAGGTCTCATCATTTTTTCTGGCAATAAACCTGGCATACGCTAATACACAATCCAAACTATAGCTATTAAGTATTAATGTATTATTTTTTAATTTTTATCAATTTTTGCTTGAAGTAAGTCTACTTTGAACTTTGAAGTTTGATTTTTTATTGCAGATAGCATGCAGCTATTGATACAAAGATAAATATAATCTTTTAACCAAAGACAAAGTAAAAGAACAATATTTAACCCAAATTTCTATTTATCAGAATGTTTATAGGCCTATCTATATATTGAAATATCTCATTAGCCCTCATAGGGAATGCCAATGGCAATCCCTTTGCTATGGCTAAAATTGCAGATTATAGGGCCTAATTAAAGGAGCACATAGTTCTAAGCCCATGTCTAGCCTCTAGGGCCTATTGAAATTCATTAATTTTATATAGTAGGCCTATAGACAGGGCCTAGTCTAGTTTATTAGCAAGAGAATGCAGAATGTTTTTACTTCCTCCTATGCATTATTAAGGAATTTGAGTCTAAAGGAAGGAAGCCATATTATTAATTTGTTCATTTAATTCTTTTAAATTAGGCCTACCGCCTGCCTAGTAGGCTTACACACACTACTAACAACTACAAGCCTGTACACCCATACAGGGCCCTAAGCATAGCATATAGCATATATTTTTCTTTTTGAGACTTCCCTGTTCATTACATTGTATTATGCTATGTAATTGTAACTGTAGGCCTACAGTTGTATCTAGTCTACTCTAGGCCCCTGCCGCCTAATTAAATCGAAAGTGCCTTTGAATGAATCATTATAAAACTATTTACATTGCCTGTCTATTATTATTTTTTAATAAATAAATTATAATATACATCATAATGGACAAATGAGATCCCAGCACCCACACGCATGCGTGTCATACAAGCCAGCCTGACCTTGCATCGCACGAAAACTTTTTAAACCATTAAATTTTTAGGGCTTAAATCTTTACGATTATCGGGTTCCAAATTTGATTTTTCCGGGAAATAAAGCAGTGAAACTAAATTTAACCTGCCGAACGAATGATTATTTATCAACACAACTTTGAAAAACTGATGAGTACAAGTCCAGAAGTTTAAATGGTAAAGTATGAGTGTAAATACATGTATCCTACATTAAACGTGTAAAGATGCAAATTTTACATAATTTTACATGAAATTGTAAAAATGTATTTTTTTCAGAAATTATAAATTAATTATCTTCTCTACATATAAAAATCAAAACTCTGTCTGTGTGTCTGTGTGTCTGTTTGTGTGTGTACAATTTTGATCGCTATGGACTCCCAAACCGCTCAACCAAATTACACCAAACTTTACACCCGTGGACCCTAAACTTACTACGGAGAATGTCTTAGGCTACCTTTAAATTTCCTAGACTCAAGTCTTCCTACCTAAAAGTACAAAAAACTGCTCAAAATGCGCGATTTTTTTTCACTAAATCCTCCATAGCGCCGCTCCACTTCTACCGATTCTCTTCAAATTTGACACAGACAATCTTCAACTATTTTGGCACAATCATGTAAAATTTCGAGTCTTAAAGTTAATCCTGAGCGGTGCTGTGCACTTTTAAAGTTAGGCTGTTTTTTTCAAAGTAGCAACCACCCCAACCTCCGCCCGCCTGCCTCTCCTGATCCCGATCTGGGCCCAGATGTGTAAAAGTGTTATAGTTCAATAAAGTACACTTGCTTGTTGTACTGAGCTTCGATGGCTTTTTTGATGATGGAATCAAGTGGTGAGCCTCTCACCTGCAGAATCAATCGTTAAATTGATTGATTGGTTAGTTAATTGATGCTCAATTTATTTACGTGCATATTTGCTCTATACATTCTTGTAATTAATACATATAGTAAGTAGTTATCTAGCATGCTGTATATTCCTCAAGACTTGCCGGAGTTCGGAATTTCTGTTTGAATCGACACTGAAAAATAATTGACTTGGAATCGACATTATGTTGATGCTTATTCCAGCTGTGGATGCTCGAGTTTAATTGGCATCTGTCGTCAAAGTCCACTAGTGGAGAAATTGAAGTCCTTTGTTATGTGCACCAGCAACTCTCTGCAATGTATGCTTGTGTACATGCATCTACATGTAAATGAGAGGGCAAATATGGCTGCAAAATTGATTTCAGAAAAGCAACACAAACCATATGTAGTTTCAAAAATTTAGGTTGGGGTCGCTTCACAAGCTCGAAATTTCACAAACTCGAAAGTGTAAAAGGGTTATAGTTCAATAAAGTACACATGCTTGTTGTACTGAGCTTCGATGGCTTTTTTTGATTTTTTTTTAATTTCGAGGTTGTGAAATTTCGAGCTTGTGAAAGCAACCCTATTTGATTGTGTACACTAACACACTGATTTCCGTGCTAATAACCTCTTGGTACGGCCTAATTAGTCCACGTAAGAGAAACCAAAATTTAATACAATGCAGCAGATAAGCTCGAACAGTGCAAAAAAGGGATTTCTCCGAACTCCGAAGCTCCGAACTAACTGTGTAACTGAAGCGATTTAAACTCATGGATTTGCATAACATGTAGATTTGGCAAGTTTAACCAGAAATTGTACACAAGTTTATCTTTAATATTCAATAAAGCTGCTGACGTCCCTAAGAAAATATACCGTGACAGCTTGAAGCAACGCTAATGTTTTATTCATCATGCAGCAGATCTCGAGATTGAAGCGGACCCTTCAAACTTGGATTATAGGCCAGATGGCCAGACTGCAGGGTTGGAACTGCGGAGCCCTGACAGATGTTTGATGCAGGCGCTCCCGGGCCACCCAATCAGGGATGGGCAATGCAAAACTCGCCGCGATATAATGAAGAGAAGCAAATGCAGCGGAGTTAGGAGCAGATTGCGAGCTGTCGCTGGATAAAAAACGCTTGAGCAGCTGCAGCCAATTTCGAGTCAACTATGGAAGCCGACAACAAGTGTGCAGACACCGCCGAGGCCATGGGCTGTGAGTTGAAAACTTGTCTACTGTTTTATATACTACGAGTATCTAGCCCGAAACTTTCAGGACAAGAAGCGGCCAAATCACCTTGACAGCTGCAATACCCCATTAGTGAGAACGAGTCCATGTGAATTTGCCAGCCGAGCTTCACCCGCCATCGAAGTTCCAGTTTTGGGATTTCCAAACCCAGGGGCAACAGCTACAGAGAGGGGATGCCAGCTACAGAGGGGACGCCAGCTACAGAGGGGATGCCAGCTACAGAGGGGACGCCAGCTACAGAGGGGCGCCAGCTACAGAGGGGATGCCAACTACAGAGGGGACGCCAGCTACAGAGGGGATGCCAGCTACAGAGGGGATGCCAGCTACAGAGGGGATGCCAGCTACAGAGGGGATGCCAGCTACAGAGGGGATGCCAGCTACAGAGGGGATGCCAGCTACAGAGGGGATGCCAGCTACAGAGGGGGTTGAGAGGCGCTTTCAGAATTTTGTACAAACAACTTTTTGTTGAATTTGTGTGCGGAAAGTTTGAAATGGCTTGCCTCATAAAGACTATACTCTTAAATTGCCAAAACCAGCGAGGCTGGTTCAGTTTGGCTCAAGCAAAGACCATCGGTGCGTGAGATGGCAAAAATGACTTTGCAGACGAATTGAATCAACCCAGCCGACTCTAAGGCTGCTACATTCAGTTGAGCCAATTTCCCGTGCCAATCTCTTGTGAACTCGCTGATACTCGTAGATGCCAGAGGGGGGATTCCCAAACAGCGATTAGCATCGCTTGCTCCGGAACTGCAGACTGACTCGCTTGCCAATCAAGAGTAAGTAAGGTCAATGTTTGTATGCATTCAGGCTGGATGACAACAGCTCACTCACTGTCAGCACTGTCAGTCAGCTCACTGTTGATGCACACAAACTCCTTGACAACCAGAGTCAGCTCACGAGTCTACGACACTTGACTGCCGCAATTTGACTGCCAGTGACATTTGACTGCCAGTGACATTTGACTGCCAGTGACATTTGACTGCCAGTGACATTTGACTGCCAGTGACATTTGACTTTCAGTGACATTTGACTGCCAGTGACATTTGACTGTCAGTGACATTTGACTGCCAGTGACATTTGACTGTCAGTGACATTTGACTGTCAATGACATTTGACTGCCAGTGACATTTGACTGTCAGTGACATTTGACTGTCAGTGACATTTGACTGCCAGTGACATTTGACTGCCAGTGACATTTGACTGTCAGTGACATTTGACTGCCAGTGACATTTGACTGTCAGTGACATTTGACTGTCAATGACATTTGACTGCCAGTGACATTTGACTGTCAGTGACATTTGACTGTCAGTGACATTTGACTGCCAGTGACATTTGACTGCCAGTGACATTTGACTGTCAGTGACATTTGACTGCCAGTGACATTTGACTGCCAGTGACATTTGACTTTCAGTGACATTTGACTTTCAGTGACATTTGACTGCCGCAATTTGACTTTCAGTGACATTTGTCTGTCAGTGACATTTGACAGCCAGTGACATCTGACTGCCAGTGACATTTGACTGCCAGTGACATTTGACTGCCAATCTAGCCAAGCTCTACAATGTAACTCTAACCAAGGACCAACTACTATAATAGTTAAACTAGTCTATAAAGTCCTTGACTCTAACATTAAACTTATACTAATCCTAAACTCTAACCTAAAAACCAAACCATAACCTGAACCCTAACTCTAATCCAAAACCCTAACCTAATTGCTGACGCCACTGCTCAATGGTAGCACAGCAGAAGACTTATTCCTTCCAGCAAAACTTACAAATGACGTCCCCAAATCAATCCAGACCTGAATCTTGGAACTGTTTAGAAACTCTGCAAGCTTCTGCGCACCTGCATAAGACCGGCTGGCCCGGTAAATATTTGCATTCTTCCCCTCCAGTCTCCAAGCGCCGATATCTCCATTCGCTAATTCCCATTGCAACCCCATGGCTGCAACTGACACGGGTCGGACAGCCTTCCCAAGGGAAAGCCGCTTGGGGGGATTCGCTTCCGCCCCAGACGCTCCCATTAGGGCGGCCGGCACGAGTTGCACCAGCCAGCAGAAAAACCGGCAGCTGATGTATTGTTGCCGGGCTGTCATGTCCAGCTGCCAGAATTTCCTTCATCAACTCTCTGGTGCTGGTGCTGCAGCTGTGGAAGAACGGAATGATTGAACGGCGAATAAGATGCATTGATTTCCGTTTCCCCTGAGCTGTGTCTCTCAGGTTAATTGTAAATGCATACAGATTACACGGAGCGCTCTGGCCTCAGGGCAACCTGAATGGGGGTTGAACAGAGCAGAGCTGATCGAATAGAGCCTGTATAGGACAGCTAGTATGCCAGTATGCAAGACACGGCAACGTGGGGAAGATAGTCCCACACCTTCAAGAACTTTTCACAGGGGCTCAGGATGAAGATGCATAAACAAAGTTTCCAGAGAATTTGTCAGAAAAATTCCTGTCAATTATTGACACCTCAGCAGGACACGCGACCTGAATAAATCATATTCGACTTCGCATGCAGAGGAGCCTCACACAGATTCCCGCCGGAGAGTTCTAGGCTCAAGATTGACTCAACTGGAAGCCTGCGAGTCAAGCAGTGTGTTTGCTCAAGCAGCAAATTTTGTGAGAAGGCGAATCACTTCTCAAATTCTGCGAGCGGCTGCTAGCAACCCGGTCATAAATTATTGAGCGCACTGGGGCCAAAGAAATAGAAAAACACGGGACGCTGCCCAGGCTTGCCTGTTGGCCACCTCTTAAAAACGCGACTATGTTTTCATGTTACAACCAATGTTGCCCTTGCAAGCTGCCTGAATTTATTGAGTCAAACAAAAAATTGAAATATATTCTGCAAGCAAGATCACTCACCCGATTTAACTAATCAAATATCCTTTCGGAATCACGTCTTCTACTTTGTCCAGCTGCTGCTTCTACCACCACTCTCAGCCACCTGCTCTCTACCATCACTATCATCTATCTACCCGCTCTCTACCACCACTCTCATCCACCTGCTCTCTGCCACCACTCTCATCTACCCACTCTCTACCACCAATTTCATCTACTCGCTCTCTACCACCACTCTCATCCACCTGCTCTCTGCCACCACTCTCATCTACGCACTCTCTACCACCAATTTCATCTACTCGCTCTCTACCACCACTCTCATCTAACCACTCTCTACCGCCACTCTCATTTATCTACCCGCTCTCTACCACCACTCTCATCTACCCGCTCTCTACCACCACTCTCATCTACCCGCTCTCTACCACCACTCTCATTTATTTACCCGCTCTCTACCACCACTCTCATTTATTTACCCGCTCTCTACCACCACTCTCATTTATCTACCCGCTCTCTGCCGCCACTCTCATCTACCCACTCTCTACCGCCACTCTCATTTATCTACCCGCTCTCTACCACCACTCTCATCTACCCGCTCTCTACCATCACTATCATCTATCTACCCGCTCTCTTTCTCCACTCTCATCTATCTACCCGCTCTCTTTCTCCACTCTCATTTATCTACCCGCTCTCTATCTCCACTCTCATCTATCTACCCGCTCTCTGCCGCCACTCTCATTTATCTACCCGCTCTCTACCACCACTCTCATTTATCTACCCGCTCTCTGCCGCCACTCTCATTTATCTACCCGCTCTCTACCGCCACTCTCATCTACCCGCTCTCTACCATCACTATCATCTATCTACCCGCTCTCTACCGCCTCTCCTACCAATCTACCCGCTCTCTACCGCCTCTCCTACCAATCTACCAGCTCTCTACCGCCTCTCCTACCAATCTACCCGCTCTCTACCGCCTCTCCTACCAATCTACCAGCTCTCTACCGCCTCTCCTACCAATCTACCCGCTCTCTACCGCCTCTCCTACCAATCTACCAGCTCTCTACGGACACTCACCGCTGGCACCGCCCCTCCCGCCCCCCAATTCCAGCCGAGCTCAGCCCGAACCAGTCCAGCCCGCGGATTTGTCCCGCCTTCTTTGACGGCATCCGCTGCTGGCGGGCCGCCGCCAACGGCTCCACTGTCCGGCTGCCCTGCTACGAAGGTGAGGACTGCATGGCGTGCGGCGCGGGGATCTTGGGTCTGTGCTAGACTGGTACATGCACACAGATGATAGAGTTACTCCGCTCGGCATGACCGCTTAACTCCCCCTCACAAGGGCGACCTTGGGGGTTATCGCAACTCTATGTATTCATTTGTGTACTAACCACTCTGAATCTGCTTAACTTGCATTCTGTAATGATGGCTACCCTACAATGAGAGGAGATAAGGTAAACAAAAGGTAATTAATAAACAAAGAAATTAAGAAAAACTATCAGGTGTCTTTGCCTAATTATTTACTCAAACTCATTCCCTGGGAGCGAATTTTTATCCACCATATTTTATTGAGCTCTCGTTTTTATCGAATTATTCTAAGTTCATTATTAACGCGACTCACGACTCACCTTTGACATCACCACGCCTTTGACATCACCACGCATCAAAGCATCTCACCGAAGACTCTGTTCTAAGAACCGTCGCATAAATTAATAAAACTCTTTCTCAGTAAAGACAACAAGCGTCATTTTCAGGCATTACAAAATTTAATAAGCATCTGAACACGCTTTCCCGCTCACGTGCCTCTCTCCAAACATGAGAAGATGTTTTTGTTGTTGGAAGTCCCAAATTTCCAGTTTCGAACCACGCGCAAAAGTGCAAAATCGGCAAAAATCCTCATGCAAAGCGTCGAATTCGCTATCTGGCACAATAAATGAGACACTGGCCCGCTCTCAGCTCGGGGGGGGGGGATTCACTCGATCCGCAAGTCCGACTTCCCCCGCTGCCGCCGGATTTTAACTGGAAATTTATAGCTGTATTTTGATTTCTAGATTTTGCTTTTTCTATCTAGAATTCGACTATAACAAGGGAGGGGCGCAGCAGTCCAAGTGAATGCCAAAGTAATTTACCTGCCGTTTGCTAATCATTTACCTGCCGTTTGCCAGTCATTTACCTGCCGTTTGCTAGTCATTTACCTGCCGTTTGCCAGTAATTTACCTGCCGTTTGCCAGTAATTTACCTGCCGTTTGCTAGTCATTTACCTGCCGTTTGCCAGTAATTTACCTGCCGTTTGCCAGTAATTTACCTGCCGTTTGCCAGTCATTTACCTGCCGTTTGCCAGTCATTTACCTGCCGTTTGCCAGTAATTTACCTGCCGTTTGCCAGTCATTTACCTGCCGTTTGCTAGTCATTTACCTGCCGTTTGCTAGTCATTTACCTGCCGTTTGCTAGTCATTTACCTGCCGTTTGCCAGTCATTTACCAGGCATTTGCCAGTAATGTACCAGCCATTTACCAGACATTAACCAGCCATTTACCAGACATTAGCCAGTCATTTACCAGCGATTTGCCAGTCATTTACCATTCATTTATTTGTTAATCCGCCCATCCCGACGGACTCATCCACAGGCGCCGACACATTCGCCTTTCGGGTCTGCCACAGTTCGGGGCGCTGGCTGGGCCCGGACGGGCGGCCGGCGGCCAGCGCCGAGAACTCTTACTCCAACTACTCGGCCTGCATCACGCAGTTCTCGGCGGCCTTCGTCAAGAATAAATCCGTCAGGGAGATCTTTGTGAGGCCGATAAGCTGCGCCGCTGACTTGGAATAGAAGCATTGGTTCTTGTGTGACTGACAGCTGTAGCTTTGATGTGATTGACAGCTGTAGCTCTGGTGTGATTGACAGCTGTAGCTTTGAAGTGATTGACAGCTGTAGCTTTGATGTGATTGACAGCTGTAGCTTTGATGTGATTGACAGCTGTAGCTTTGATGTGATTGACAGCTGTAGCTTTGGTGTGATTGACAGCTGTAGCTTTGGTGTGATTGACAGCTATAGCTTTGATATGATTGACAACTGTAGCTTTGAAGTGATTGACAGCTGTAGCTTTGATGTGATTGACAGCTGTAGCTCTGGTGTGATTGACAGCTGTAGCTTTGATGTGATTGACAGCTATAGCTTTGGTGTGATTGACAGCTGTAGCTTTGATGTGATTGACAGCTGTAGCTCTGAAGTGATTGACAGCTGTAGCTTTGGTGTGATTGACAGCTGTAGCTTTGATGTGATTGACAGCTGTAGCTTTGATGTGATTGACAGCTGTAGCTTTGATGTGATTGACAGCTGTAGCTTTGAAGTGATTGACAGCTGTAGCTCTGGTGTGATTGACAGCTGTAGCTTTGATGTGATTGACAGCTGTAGCATTGTGTGATTGACAGCTGTAGCTCTGAAGTGATTGACAGCTGTAGCTTTGGTGTGATTGACAGCTGTAGCTTTGAAGTGATTGACAGCTGTAGCTTTGTGTGATTGACAGCTGTAGCTTTGATGTGATTGACAGCTGTAGCTTTGAAGTGATTGACAGCTGTAGCTCTGGTGTGATTGACAGCTGTAGCTTTGATGTGATTGACAGCTGTAGCATTGTGTGATTGACAGCTGTAGCTTTGAAGTGATTGACAGCTGTAGCTCTGGTGTGATTGACAGCTGTAGCTCTGGTGTGATTGACAGCTGTAGCTTTGATGTGATTGACAGCTGTAGCTTTGGTGTGATTGACAGCTATAGCTTTGGTGTGATTGACAGCTGTAGCTTTGGTGTGATTGACAGCTGTAGCATTGTGTGATTGACAGCTGTAGCTCTGAAGTGATTGACAGCTGTAGCTTTGGTGTGATTGACAGCTATAGCTTTGGTGTGATTGACAGCTGTAGCTTTGGTGTGATTGACAGCTGTAGCTTTGATGTGATTGACAGCTGTAGCTTTGATGTGATTGACAGCTGTAGCTTTGATGTGATTGACAGCTGTAGCTTTGATGTGATTGACAGCTCTACGCATAGGTTTTGATAAAAGTAAAATAGGAAAGATAAACCGTCTCGCGGTCCGCCTCCGCAGTTGATTGACATGGCCGTTCGAGTCAACGAAGTCGTGGAAATTGTCGGCGATATTCTCTCCTGCGTGTTTCTCGCCAGCGCAATTCTCATCTTCTTCCGCTGCAGGTGAGCTAATTAACTCGAGGAATTAATCACGGTAATTATCGGGGTGAAAGTTCGTGTCAATCATTGCGAATGGGTCGGAGCAATCATCAGAAATTGAGCAATCAGTATTCCACTTCCATCTCTGCCTCTCGTTTGCAATTTGTCCTTTGGTTATCATGTCGTGTCGTGTCGCTATCCACCTGACTGCGTACTTGTCGAACTTGCAGTCCATCAGTGGGTAGGCAATGAATGGCTGAACCAGGCAGTGCGAGCTCTCAGGGTTTATGGACAGGCTGTGTACTCTGGGTAAGAAGCCAGGTATGTACATCAGGGAAGGAGTCTTAGAAAGGCTGTGTACTCTGCTTAATAAGCCAGGTATGTACATCAGGGAAGGAGTCTTAGAAAGGCTGTGTACTCTGGGTAATAAGCCGGGTATGTACATCAGGGAAGGAGTCTTAGGAAGGCTGTGTACGCTGAGGAAGAAGCCGGGTATGTACATCAGGGAAGGAGTCTTAGGAAGGCTGTGTACTCTGCGTAATAAGCCAGGTATGTACATCAGAGAAGGAGTCTTAGGAAGGCTGTGTACTCTGAGGAAGAAGCCGGGTATGTACATCAGGGAAGGAGTCTTAGGAAGGCTGTGTACTCTGAGGAAGAAGCCGGGTATGTACATCAGGGAAGGAGTCTTAGGAAGGCTGTGTACTCTGAGGAAGAAGCCGGTTATGTACATCAGGGAAGGAGTCTTAGGAGGGCTGTGTACTCTGAGGAAGAAGCCGGGTATGTACATCAGGGAAGGAGTCTTAGGAAGGCTGTGTACTCTGAGGAAGAAGCCGGGTATGTACATCAGGGAAGGAGTCTTAGGAGGGCTGTGTACTCTGAGGAAGAAGCCGGGTATGTACATCAGAGAAGGAGTCTTAGGAAGGCTGTGTACTCTGAGGAAGAAGCCGGGTATGTACATCAGGGAAGGAGTCTTAGGAAGGCTGTGTACTCTGAGGAAGAAGCCGGGTATGTACATCAGGGAAGGAGTCTTAGGAAGGCTGTGTACTCTGAGGAAGAAGCCGGGTATGTACATCAGGGAAGGAGTCTTAGGAAGGCTGTGTACGCTGAGGAAGAAGCCGGGTATGTACATCAGGGAAGGAGTCTTAGGAAGGCTGTGTACTCTGAGGAAGAAGCCGGGTATGTACATCAGGGAAGGAGTCTTAGGAAGGCTGTGTACTCTGAGGAAGAAGCCGGGTATGTACATCAGGGAAGGAGTCTTAGGAAGGCTGTGTACTCTGAGGAAGAAGCCGGGTATGTACATCAGGGAAGGAGTCTTAGGAAGGCTGTGTACTCTGAGGAAGAAGCCGGGTATGTACATCAGGGAAGGAGTCTTAGGAAGGCTGTGTACATGTACGTTGGAGAAGCCGAGAATGTACACCAGGGAAGGAATCTATCCTTAATAAATGTTTCATGCCATATCAGAATCGGTGCAGGGAACTATTAAACTACCTTTGATTGCAGCTGCCTCCGGAACCAGCGCACCAAGATTCACCGCAACCTATTTCTGGCAATGCTGGCTCAGACGCTGCTGCACTTGCTCCTGGCGAGTAGGGAGATCGTGCTGAGCAGGGCCACTGGCAGCCCGGCTGCTAGCGGCTTGAAGGCTCTGGTGAGAAGACTGTTCAACTGAACCGAAGTAGCATTCAGTAGTTGTTCAATGAAGAGTTCATTTGTTAGAAAGAGAATTTTTTACGTTCTAGTAAGCTTAGAATTGTAATTGTAATATATTAGTAGCATAAGACATTCAAGTTTCAAGGAGTTTCAAGACACGAAATTCTGCCAGAAGGTCGGATTTCTTTTCCATAAGCGCCAGTGTATTCAGTACAATCCTGTGCGCCAATCAGCACTGCGCCTCAGTGCAGCCTTGCCAAGCCTCCAAATTTCATCAGCACGTCGATCACATGTGTCTGCATCAGCTATGACTTCGTTGGTAACTGGCCTTCACTCAGGCGGAGCTTCTGGACCTTCAACAGGTGGCACCAGGTGACTATGGAAACCCTTTCCCCTTGGTAATTCGACGGGCAGAAAAAAGTAGTAAACTAATTAGTACGGAAAAGAGCAGAGCGATACACTGCCACGTGCTACTGCCACACTGCCAAATTCAGGGAATATGGGTAGTTAGTTTATTGATGCATTCAAACATAAACAAGTCAAACATTTTTTTACATTTTTGTCCTTCTTTGCTGAGTTAAAACTGTTTTAAAGAACACATTGGATGAGCCGTTCTGAGCCATTCTAAGCCACTCAAGCCTCTCCAAGCCTCTCTAAGCCACTCCAAGCCTCTCTAAGCCTCTCTAAGCCTCTCTAAGCCTCTCTAAGCCACTCCAAGCCTCTCTAAGCCTCTCTAAGCCACTCAAGCCTCTCCAAGCCTCTCTAAGCCACTCAAGCCTCTCTAAGCCACTCCAAGCCTCTCTAAGCCACTCAAGCCTCTCCAAGCCTCTCCAAGCCTCTCTAAGCCTCTCTAAGCCACTCCAAGCCTCTCTAAGCCTCTCTAAGCCTCTCTAAGCCACTCCAAGCCTCTCTAAGCCTCTCTAAGCCACTCCAAGCCTCTCTAAGCCTCTCTAAGCCACTCAAGCCTCTCCAAGCCTCTCTAAGCCACTCCAAGCCTCTCTAAGCCTCTCTAAGCCTCTCTAAGCCACTCCAAGCCTCTCTAAGCCTCTCTAAGCCTCTCTAAGCCACTCCAAGCCTCTCTAAGCCTCTCTAAGCCTCTCTAAGCCACTCCAAGCCTCTCTAAGCCTCTCTAAGCCACTCAAGCCTCTCTAAGCCTCTCTAAGCCACTCAAGCCTCTCCAAGCCTCTCTAAGCCACTCCAAGCCTCTCTAAGCCTCTTTAAGCCACTCAAGCCTCTCCAAGCCTCTCTAAGCCACTCTTAGCCTCTCTAAGCCACTCAAGCCTCTCTAAGCCTCTCCAAGCCTCTCTAAGCCTCTCTAAGCCACTCAAGCCTCTCTAAGCCACTCCAAGCCTCTCTAAGCCACTCAAGCCACTCCAAGCCTCTCCAAGCCTCTCTAAGCCTCTCTAAGCCACTCCAAGCCTCTCTAAGCCTCTCTAAGCCTCTCTAAGCCACTCCAAGCCTCTCTAAGCCTCTCTAAGCCACTCAAGCCTCTCCAAGCCTCTCTAAGCCACTCCAAGCCTCTCTAAGCCTCTCTAAGCCTCTCTAAGCCTCTCTAAGCCTCTCTAAGCCACTCCAAGCCTCTCTAAGCCTCTCTAAGCCTCTCTAAGCCACTCCAAGCCTCTCTAAGCCTCTCTAAGCCTCTCTAAGCCACTCCAAGCCTCTCTAAGCCTCTCTAAGCCTCTCTAAGCCACTCCAAGCCTCTCTAAGCCTCTCTAAGCCACTCAAGCCTCTCCAAGCCTCTCTAAGCCTCTCTAAGCCACTCAAGCCTCTCCAAGCCTCTCTAAGCCACTCCAAGCCTCTCTAAGCCTCTTTAAGCCACTCAAGCCTCTCCAAGCCTCTCTAAGCCACTCTTAGCCTCTCTAAGCCACTCAAGCCTCTCTAAGCCTCTCCAAGCCTCTCTAAGCCTCTCTAAGCCACTCAAGCCTCTCTAAGCCACTCCAAGCCTCTCTAAGCCACTCAAGCCTCTCCAAGCCTCTCCAAGCCTCTCTAAGCCTCTCTAAGCCACTCCAAGCCTCTCTAAGCCTCTCTAAGCCTCTCTAAGCCACTCCAAGCCTCTCTAAGCCTCTCTAAGCCACTCCAAGCCTCTCTAAGCCTCTCTAAGCCACTCAAGCCTCTCCAAGCCTCTCTAAGCCACTCCAAGCCTCTCTAAGCCTCTCTAAGCCTCTCTAAGCCACTCCAAGCCTCTCTAAGCCTCTCTAAGCCTCTCTAAGCCACTCCAAGCCTCTCTAAGCCTCTCTAAGCCTCTCTAAGCCACTCAAAGCCTCTCTAAGCCTCTCTAAGCCACTCAAGCCTCTCTAAGCCTCTCTAAGCCACTCAAGCCTCTCCAAGCCTCTCTAAGCCACTCCAAGCCTCTCTAAGCCTCTTTAAGCCACTCAAGCCTCTCCAAGCCTCTCTAAGCCACTCTTAGCCTCTCTAAGCCACTCAAGCCTCTCTAAGCCTCTCCAAGCCTCTCTAAGCCTCTCTAAGCCACTCAAGCCTCTCTAAGCCACTCCAAGCCTCTCTAAGCCACTCAAGCCTCTCAAGCCTCTCCAAGCCTCTCTAAGCCTCTCTAAGCCACTCCAAGCCTCTCTAAGCCTCTCTAAGCCTCTCTAAGCCACTCCAAGCCTCTCTAAGCCTCTCTAAGCCACTCCAAGCCTCTCTAAGCCTCTCTAAGCCACTCAAGCCTCTCCAAGCCTCTCTAAGCCACTCCAAGCCTCTCTAAGCCTCTCTAAGCCTCTCTAAGCCACTCCAAGCCTCTCTAAGCCTCTCTAAGCCTCTCTAAGCCACTCCAAGCCTCTCTAAGCCTCTCTAAGCCTCTCTAAGCCACTCCAAGCCTCTCTAAGCCTCTCTAAGCCACTCAAGCCTCTCCAAGCCTCTCTAAGCCACTCCAAGCCTCTCTAAGCCTCTCTAAGCCTCTCTAAGCCTCTCTAAGCCTCTCTAAGCCACTCCAAGCCTCTCTAAGCCTCTCTAAGCCTCTCTAAGCCACTCCAAGCCTCTCTAAGCCTCTCTAAGCCTCTCTAAGCCACTCCAAGCCTCTCTAAGCCTCTCTAAGCCTCTCTAAGCCACTCCAAGCCTCTCTAAGCCTCTCTAAGCCACTCAAGCCTCTCCAAGCCTCTCTAAGCCACTCCAAGCCTCTCTAAGCCTCTTTAAGCCACTCAAGCCTCTCCAAGCCTCTCTAAGCCTCTCTTAGCCTCTCTAAGCCACTCAAGCCTCTCTAAGCCTCTCCAAGCCTCTCTAAGCCTCTCTAAGCCACTCAAGCCTCTCTAAGCCACTCCAAGCCTCTCTAAGCCACTCAAGCCTCTCCAAGCCTGTCCAAGCCTCTCTAAGCCTCTCTAAGCCACTCCAAGCCTCTCTAAGCCTCTCTAAGCCTCTCTAAGCCACTCTAAGCCTCTCTAAGCCTCTCTAAGCCACTCCAAGCCTCTCTAAGCCTCTCTAAGCCACTCAAGCCTCTCCAAGCCTCTCTAAGCCACTCCAAGCCTCTCTAAGCCTCTCTAAGCCTCTCTAAGCCACTCCAAGCCTCTCTAAGCCTCTCTAAGCCTCTCTAAGCCACTCCAAGCCTCTCTAAGCCTCTCTAAGCCTCTCTAAGCCACTCCAAGCCTCTCTAAGCCTCTCTAAGCCACTCAAGCCTCTCCAAGCCTCTCTAAGCCACTCCAAGCCTCTCTAAGCCTCTCTAAGCCTCTCTAAGCCTCTCTAAGCCACTCCAAGCCTCTCTAAGCCTCTCTAAGCCACTCAAGCCTCTCTAAGCCACTCCAAGCCTCTCTAAGCCTCTCTAAGCCACTCTAAGCCTCTCCAAGCCTCTCCAAGCCTCTCTAAGCCTCTCTAAGCCACTCCAAGCCTCTCTAAGCCTCTCTAAGCCTCTCTAAGCCTCTCTAAGCCACTCTAAGCCTCTCTAAGCCTCTCTAAGCCACTCCAAGCCTCTCTAAGCCTCTCTAAGCCACTCAAGCCTCTCCAAGCCTCTCTAAGCCACTCCAAGCCTCTCTAAGCCTCTCTAAGCCTCTCTAAGCCACTCCAAGCCTCTCTAAGCCTCTCTAAGCCTCTCTAAGCCACTCCAAGCCTCTCTAAGCCTCTCTAAGCCTCTCTAAGCCACTCCAAGCCTCTCTAAGCCTCTCTAAGCCACTCAAGCCTCTCCAAGCCTCTCTAAGCCACTCCAAGCCTCTCTAAGCCTCTCTAAGCCTCTCTAAGCCTCTCTAAGCCACTCCAAGCCTCTATAAGCCTCTCTAAGCCACTCAAGCCTCTCCAAGCCTCTCTAAGCCACTACAAGCCTCTCTAAGCCACTCTAAGCCTCTCCAAGCCTCTCCAAGCCTCTCTAAGCCTCTCTAAGCCACTCAAGCCTCTCCAAGCCTCTCTAAGCCACTCCAAGCCTCTCTAAGCCACTCTAAGCCTCTCTAAGCCTCTCCAAGCCTCTCCAAGCCTCTCTAAGCCTCTCTAAGCCACTCAAGCCTCTCTAAGCCTCTCTAAGCCACTCAAGCCTCTCCAAGCCTCTCTAAGCCACTCCAAGCCTCTCCAAGCCTCTCTAAGCCTCTCTAAGCCACTCCAAGCCTCTCTAAGCCTCTCTAAGCCTCTCTAAGACTCTCCAAGCCTCTCCAAGCCTCTCTAAGCCTCTCTAAGCCACTCCAAGCCTCTCTAAGCCTCTCTAAGCCTCTCTAAGCCACTCCAAGCCTCTCTAAGCCTCTCTAAGCCACTCAAGCCTCTCCAAGCCTCTCTAAGCTACTCTAAGCTACTCTAAGCTACTCTAAGCTACTCTAAGCCTCTCTAAGCCTCTCTAAGCCTCTCTAAGCCACTCCAAGCCTCTCTAAGCCTCTCTAAGCTACTCAAGCCTCTCTAAGCCTCTCTAAGCCACTCAAGCCTCTCCAAGCCTCCCTAAGCCACTCCAAGCCTCTCTAAGCCTCTTTAAGCCACTCAAGCCTCTCCAAGCCTCTCTAAGCCACTCTTAGCCTCTCTAAGCTACTCAAGCCTCTCTAAGCCTCTCTAAGCCACTCAAGCCTCTCCAAGCCTCTCTAAGCCACTCCAAGCCTCTCTAAGCCTCTTTAAGCCACTCAAGCCTCTCCAAGCCTCTCTAAGCCACTCTTAGCCTCTCTAAGCCACTCAAGCCTCTCTAAGCCTCTCTAAGCCACTCAAGCCTCTCCAAGCCTCTCTAAGCCACTCCAAGCCTCTCTAAGCCACTCTAAGCCTCTCTAAGCCTCTCCAAGCCTCTCCAAGCCTCTCTAAGCCTCTCTAAGCCACTCAAGCCTCTCTAAGCCTCTCTAAGCCACTCAAGCCTCTCCAAGCCTCTCTAAGCCACTCCAAGCCTCTCCAAGCCTCTCTAAGCCTCTCTAAGCCACTCCAAGCCTCTCTAAGCCTCTCTAAGCCTCTCTAAGACTCTCCAAGCCTCTCCAAGCCTCTCTAAGCCTCTCTAAGCCACTCCAAGCCTCTCTAAGCCTCTCTAAGCCTCTCTAAGCCACTCCAAGCCTCTCTAAGCCTCTCTAAGCCACTCAAGCCTCTCCAAGCCTCTCTAAGCTACTCTAAGCTCTCTAAGCTACTCTAAGCTACTCTAAGCCTCTCTAAGCCTCTCTAAGCCTCTCTAAGCCACTCCAAGCCTCTCTAAGCCTCTCTAAGCTACTCAAGCCTCTCTAAGCCTCTCTAAGCCACTCAAGCCTCTCCAAGCCTCCTAAGCCACTCCAAGCCTCTCTAAGCCTCTTAAGCCACTCAAGCCTCTCCAAGCCTCTCTAAGCCACTCTTAGCCTCTCTAAGCTACTCAAGCCTCTCTAAGCCTCTCTAAGCCACTCAAGCCTCTCCAAGCCTCTCTAAGCCACTCCAAGCCTCTCTAAGCCTCTTTAAGCCACTCAAGCCTCTCCAAGCCTCTCTAAGCCACTCTTAGCCTCTCTAAGCCACTCAAGCCTCTCTAAGCCTCTCCAAGCCTCTCTAAGCCTCTCTAAGCCACTCAAGCCTCTCTAAGCCACTCCAAGCCTCTCTAAGCCACTCAAGCCTCTCCAAGCCTCTCCAAGCCTCTCTAAGCCTCTCTAAGCCACTCCAAGCCTCTCTAAGCCTCTCTAAGCCTCTCTAAGCCACTCTAAGCCTCTCTAAGCCTCTCTAAGCCACTCCAAGCCTCTCTAAGCCTCTCTAAGCCACTCAAGCCTCTCCAAGCCTCTCTAAGCCACTCCAAGCCTCTCTAAGCCTCTCTAAGCCTCTCTAAGCCACTCCAAGCCTCTCTAAGCCTCTCTAAGCCTCTCTAAGCCACTCCAAGCCTCTCTAAGCCTCTCTAAGCCTCTCTAAGCCACTCCAAGCCTCTCTAAGCCTCTCTAAGCCACTCAAGCCTCTCAAGCCTCTCTAAGCCACTCCAAGCCTCTCTAAGCCTCTCTAAGCCTCTCTAAGCCTCTCTAAGCCTCTCTAAGCCACTCCAAGCCTCTCTAAGCCTCTCTAAGCCTCTCTAAGCCACTCCAAGCCTCTCTAAGCCTCTCTAAGCCTCTCTAAGCCACTCCAAGCCTCTCTAAGCCTCTCTAAGCCTCTCTAAGCCACTCCAAGCCTCTCTAAGCCTCTCTAAGCCACTCAAGCCTCTCCAAGCCTCTCTAAGCCACTCCAAGCCTCTCTAAGCCTCTTTAAGCCACTCAAGCCTCTCCAAGCCTCTCTAAGCCTCTCTTAGCCTCTCTAAGCCACTCAAGCCTCTCTAAGCCTCTCCAAGCCTCTCTAAGCCTCTCTAAGCCACTCAAGCCTCTCTAAGCCACTCCAAGCCTCTCTAAGCCACTCTAAGCCTCTCTAAGCCTCTCCAAGCCTCTCTAAGCCTCTCTAAGCCACTCCAAGCCTCTCTAAGCCTCTCTAAGCCTTTCTAAGCCACTCTAAGCCTCTCTAAGCCTCTCTAAGCCACTCCAAGCCTCTCTAAGCCTCTCTAAGCCACTCCAAGCCTCTCTAAGTCTCTCTAAGCCTCTCTAAGCCACTCCAAGCCTCTCTAAGCCTCTCTAAGCCACTCAAGCCTCTCCAAGCCTCTCTAAGCCACTCCAAGCCTCTCTAAGCCTCTCTAAGCCTCTCTAAGCCACTCCAAGCCTCTCTAAGCCTCTCTAAGCCTCTCTAAGCCACTCCAAGCCTCTCTAAGCCTCTCTAAGCCTCTCTAAGCCACTCCAAGCCTCTCTAAGCCTCTCTAAGCCACTCAAGCCTCTCCAAGCCTCTCTAAGCCACTCCAAGCCTCTCTAAGTCTCTCTAAGCCTCTCTACGCCACTCCAAGCCTCTCTAAGCCTCTCTAAGCCTCTCTAAGCCACTCCAAGCCTCTCTAAGCCTCTCTAAGCCTCTCTAAGCCACTCCAAGCCTCTCTAAGCCTCTCTAAGCCACTCAAGCCTCTCCAAGCCTCTCTAAGCCACTCCAAGCCTCTCTAAGCCTCTTTAAGCCACTCAAGCCTCTCCAAGCCTCTCTAAGCCTCTCTTAGCCTCTCTAAGCCACTCAAGCCTCTCTAAGCCTCTCCAAGCCTCTCTAAGCCTCTCTAAGCCACTCAAGCCTCTCTAAGCCACTCCAAGCCTCTCTAAGCCACTCAAGCCTCTCCAAGCCTCTCCAAGCCTCTCTAAGCCTCTCTAAGCCACTCCAAGCCTCTCTAAGCCTCTCTAAGCCTCTCTAAGCCACTCTAAGCCTCTCTAAGCCTCTCTAAGCCACTCCAAGCCTCTCTAAGCCTCTCTAAGCCACTCAAGCCTCTCCAAGCCTCTCTAAGCCACTCCAAGCCTCTCTAAGCCTCTCTAAGCCTCTCTAAGCCACTCCAAGCCTCTCTAAGCCTCTCTAAGCCTCTCTAAGCCACTCCAAGCCTCTCTAAGCCTCTCTAAGCCTCTCTAAGCCACTCCAAGCCTCTCTAAGCCTCTCTAAGCCACTCAAGCCTCTCCAAGCCTCTCTAAGCCACTCCAAGCCTCTCTAAGCCTCTCTAAGCCTCTCTAAGCCTCTCTAAGCCACTCCAAGCCTCTCTAAGCCTCTCTAAGCCACTCAAGCCTCTCTAAGCCACTCCAAGCCTCTCTAAGCCTCTCTAAGCCACTCTAAGTTTCTCCAAGCCTCTCCAAGCCTCTCTAAGCCTCTCTAAGCCACTCCAAGCCTCTCTAAGCCTCTCTAAGCCTCTCTAAGCCACTCTAAGCCTCTCTAAGCCTCTCTAAGCCACTCCAAGCCTCTCTAAGCCTCTCTAAGCCACTCAAGCCTCTCCAAGCCTCTCTAAGCCACTCCAAGCCTCTCTAAGCCTCTCTAAGCCTCTCTAAGCCACTCCAAGCCTCTCTAAGCCTCTCTAAGCCTCTCTAAGCCACTCCAAGCCTCTCTAAGCCTCTCTAAGCCTCTCTAAGCCACTCCAAGCCTCTCTAAGCCTCTCTAAGCCACTCAAGCCTCTCCAAGCCTCTCTAAGCCACTCCAAGCCTCTCTAAGCCTCTCTAAGCCTCTCTAAGCCTCTCTAAGCCACTCCAAGCCTCTCTAAGCCTCTCTAAGCCACTCAAGCCTCTCCAAGCCTCTCTAAGCCACTCAAGCCTCTCTAAGCCACTCTAAGCCTCTCAAGCCTCTCCAAGCCTCTCTAAGCCTCTCTAAGCCACTCAAGCCTCTCCAAGCCTCTCTAAGCCACTCCAAGCCTCTCTAAGCCACTCTAAGCCTCTCTAAGCCTCTCCAAGCCTCTCCAAGCCTCTCTAAGCCTCTCTAAGCCACTCCAAGCCTCTCTAAGCCTCTCTAAGCCACTCAAGCCTCTCCAAGCCTCTCTAAGCCACTCCAAGCCTCTCTAAGCCTCTTTAAGCCACTCAAGCCTCTCCAAGCCTCTCTAAGCCACTCTTAGCCTCTCTAAGCCACTCAAGCCTCTCTAAGCCTCTCTAAGCCTCTCTAAGCCACTCCAAGCCTCTCTAAGCCTCTCTAAGCCACTCAAGCCTCTCCAAGCCTCTCTAAGCCACTCCAAGCCTCTCCAAGCCTCTCTAAGCCTCTCTAAGCCACTCCAAGCCTCTCTAAGCCTCTCTAAGCCACTCCAAGCCTCTCTAAGCCACTCCAAGCCTCTCCAAGCCTCTCTAAGCCTCTCTAAGCCACTCCAAGCCTCTCTAAGCCTCTCTAAGCCTCTCTAAGCCACTCCAAGCCTCTCTAAGCCTCTCTAAGCCTCTCTAAGCCACTCCAAGCCTCTCTAAGCCTCTCTAAGCCACTCAAGCCTCTCCAAGCCTCTCTAAGCCACTCCAAGCCTCTCTAAGCCTCTCTAAGCCTCTCTAAGCCTCTCTAAGCCTCTCTAAGCCACTCCAAGCCTCTCTAAGCCTCTCTAAGCCTCTCTAAGCCACTCCAAGCCTCTCTAAGCCTCTCTAAGCCTCTCTAAGCCACTCCAAGCCTCTCTAAGCCTCTCTAAGCCACTCAAGCCTCTCCAAGCCTCTCTAAGCCTACTCTAAGCTACTCTAAGCTACTCTAAGCTACTCTAAGCCTCTCTAAGCCTCTCTAAGCCTCTCTAAGCCACTCAAGCCTCTCTAAGCCTCTCTAAGCCACTCAAGCCTCTCTAAGCCTCTCTAAGCCACTCAAGCCTCTCCAAGCCTCTCTAAGCCACTCCAAGCCTCTCTAAGCCTCTCTTAAGCCACTCAAGCCTCTCCAAGCCTCTCTAAGCCACTCTTAGCCTCTCTAAGCCACTCAAGCCTCTCTAAGCCTCTCAAGCCTCTCTAAGCCTCTCTAAGCCACTCAAGCCTCTCTAAGCCACTCCAAGCCTCTCTAAGCCTCTCAAGCCTCTCCAAGCCTCTCCAAGCCTCTCTAAGCCTCTCTAAGCCACTCCAAGCCTCTCTAAGCCTCTCTAAGCCTCTCTAAGCCACTCCAAGCCTCTCTAAGCCTCTCTAAGCCACTCCAAGCCTCTCTAAGCCTCTCTAAGCCACTCAAGCCTCTCAAGCCTCTCTAAGCCACTCCAAGCCTCTCTAAGCCTCTCTAAGCCTCTCTAAGCCACTCCAAGCCTCTCTAAGCCTCTCTAAGCCTCTCTAAGCCACTCCAAGCCTCTCTAAGCCTCTCTAAGCCTCTCTAAGCCACTCCAAGCCTCTCTAAGCCTCTCTAAGCCACTCAAGCCTCTCCAAGCCTCTCTAAGCCACTCCAAGCCTCTCTAAGCCTCTCTAAGCCTCTCTAAGCCTCTCTAAGCCTCTCTAAGCCACTCCAAGCCTCTCTAAGCCTCTCTAAGCCTCTCTAAGCCACTCCAAGCCTCTCTAAGCCTCTCTAAGCCTCTCTAAGCCACTCCAAGCCTCTCTAAGCCTCTCTAAGCCTCTCTAAGCCACTCCAAGCCTCTCTAAGCCTCTCTAAGCCACTCAAGCCTCTCCAAGCCTCTCTAAGCCACTCCAAGCCTCTCTAAGCCTCTTAAGCCACTCAAGCCTCTCCAAGCCTCTCTAAGCCTCTCTAAGCCTCTCTAAGCCACTCAAGCCTCTCTAAGCCTCTCCAAGCCTCTCTAAGCCTCTCTAAGCCACTCAAGCCTCTCTAAGCCACTCCAAGCCTCTCTAAGCCACTCAAGCCTCTCCAAGCCTCTCCAAGCCTCTCTAAGCCTCTCTAAGCCACTCCAAGCCTCTCTAAGCCTCTCTAAGCCTTCTAAGCCACTCTAAGCCTCTCTAAGCCTCTCTAAGCCACTCCAAGCCTCTCTAAGCCTCTCTAAGCCACTCCAAGCCTCTCTAAGCTCTCTAAGCCTCTCTAAGCCACTCCAAGCCTCTCTAAGCCTCTCTAAGCCTCTAAGCCTCTCTAAGCCTCTCTAAGCCTCTCTAAGCCACTCCAAGCCTCTCTAAGCCTCTCTAAGCCACTCAAGCCTCTCCAAGCCTCTCTAAGCCACTCCAAGCCTCTCTAAGTCTCTCTAAGCCTCTCTAAGCCACTCCAAGCCTCTCTAAGCCTCTCTAAGCCTCTCTAAGCCACTCCAAGCCTCTCTAAGCCTCTCTAAGCCTCTCTAAGCCACTCCAAGCCTCTCTAAGCCTCTCTAAGCCACTCAAGCCTCTCCAAGCCTCTCTAAGCCACTCCAAGCCTCTCTAAGCCTCTTTAAGCCACTCAAGCCTCTCCAAGCCTCTCTAAGCCTCTCTTAGCCTCTCTAAGCCACTCAAGCCTCTCTAAGCCTCTCCAAGCCTCTCTAAGCCTCTCTAAGCCACTCAAGCCTCTCTAAGCCACTCCAAGCCTCTCTAAACCACTCAAGCCTCTCCAAGCCTCTCCAAGCCTCTCTAAGCCTCTCTAAGCCACTCCAAGCCTCTCTAAGCCTCTCTAAGCCTCTCTAAGCCACTCTAAGCCTCTCTAAGCCTCTCTAAGCCACTCCAAGCCTCTCTAAGCCTCTCTAAGCCACTCAAGCCTCTCCAAGCCTCTCTAAGCCACTCCAAGCCTCTCTAAGCCTCTCTAAGCCTCTCTAAGCCACTCCAAGCCTCTCTAAGCCTCTCTAAGCCTCTCTAAGCCACTCCAAGCCTCTCTAAGCCTCTCTAAGCCTCTCTAAGCCACTCCAAGCCTCTCTAAGCCTCTCTAAGCCACTCAAGCCTCTCCAAGCCTCTCTAAGCCACTCCAAGCCTCTCTAAGCCTCTCTAAGCCTCTCTAAGCCTCTCTAAGCCACTCCAAGCCTCTCTAAGCCTCTCTAAGCCACTCAAGCCTCTCTAAGCCACTCCAAGCCTCTCTAAGCCTCTCTAAGCCACTCTAAGTTTCTCCAAGCCTCTCCAAGCCTCTCTAAGCCTCTCTAAGCCACTCCAAGCCTCTCTAAGCCTCTCTAAGCCTCTCTAAGCCACTCTAAGCCTCTCTAAGCCTCTCTAAGCCACTCCAAGCCTCTCTAAGCCTCTCTAAGCCACTCAAGCCTCTCCAAGCCTCTCTAAGCCACTCCAAGCCTCTCTAAGCCTCTCTAAGCCTCTCTAAGCCACTCCAAGCCTCTCTAAGCCTCTCTAAGCCTCTCTAAGCCACTCCAAGCCTCTCTAAGCCTCTCTAAGCCTCTCTAAGCCACTCCAAGCCTCTCTAAGCCTCTCTAAGCCACTCAAGCCTCTCCAAGCCTCTCTAAGCCACTCCAAGCCTCTCTAAGCCTCTCTAAGCCTCTCTAAGCCTCTCTAAGCCACTCCAAGCCTCTCTAAGCCTCTCTAAGCCACTCAAGCCTCTCCAAGCCTCTCTAAGCCACTACAAGCCTCTCTAAGCCACTCTAAGCCTCTCCAAGCCTCTCCAAGCCTCTCTAAGCCTCTCTAAGCCACTCAAGCCTCTCCAAGCCTCTCTAAGCCACTCCAAGCCTCTCTAAGCCACTCTAAGCCTCTCTAAGCCTCTCCAAGCCTCTCCAAGCCTCTCTAAGCCTCTCTAAGCCACTCCAAGCCTCTCTAAGCCTCTCTAAGCCACTCAAGCCTCTCCAAGCCTCTCTAAGCCACTCCAAGCCTCTCTAAGCCTCTTTAAGCCACTCAAGCCTCTCCAAGCCTCTCTAAGCCACTCTTAGCCTCTCTAAGCCACTCAAGCCTCTCTAAGCCTCTCTAAGCCTCTCTAAGCCACTCCAAGCCTCTCTAAGCCTCTCTAAGCCACTCAAGCCTCTCCAAGCCTCTCTAAGCCACTCCAAGCCTCTCCAAGCCTCTCTAAGCCTCTCTAAGCCACTCCAAGCCTCTCTAAGCCTCTCTAAGCCACTCCAAGCCTCTCTAAGCCACTCCAAGCCTCTCCAAGCCTCTCTAAGCCTCTCTAAGCCACTCCAAGCCTCTCTAAGCCTCTCTAAGCCTCTCTAAGCCACTCCAAGCCTCTCTAAGCCTCTCTAAGCCTCTCTAAGCCACTCCAAGCCTCTCTAAGCCTCTCTAAGCCACTCAAGCCTCTCCAAGCCTCTCTAAGCCACTCCAAGCCTCTCTAAGCCTCTCTAAGCCTCTCTAAGCCTCTCTAAGCCTCTCTAAGCCACTCCAAGCCTCTCTAAGCCTCTCTAAGCCTCTCTAAGCCACTCCAAGCCTCTCTAAGCCTCTCTAAGCCTCTCTAAGCCACTCCAAGCCTCTCTAAGCCTCTCTAAGCCACTCAAGCCTCTCCAAGCCTCTCTAAGCTACTCTAAGCTACTCTAAGCTACTCTAAGCTACTCTAAGCCTCTCTAAGCCTCTCTAAGCCTCTCTAAGCCACTCCAAGCCTCTCTAAGCCTCTCTAAGCCACTCAAGCCTCTCTAAGCCTCTCTAAGCCACTCAAGCCTCTCCAAGCCTCTCTAAGCCACTCCAAGCCTCTCTAAGCCTCTTTAAGCCACTCAAGCCTCTCCAAGCCTCTCTAAGCCACTCTTAGCCTCTCTAAGCCACTCAAGCCTCTCTAAGCCTCTCCAAGCCTCTCTAAGCCTCTCTAAGCCACTCAAGCCTCTCTAAGCCACTCCAAGCCTCTCTAAGCCACTCAAGCCTCTCCAAGCCTCTCCAAGCCTCTCTAAGCCTCTCTAAGCCACTCCAAGCCTCTCTAAGCCTCTCTAAGCCTCTCTAAGCCACTCCAAGCCTCTCTAAGCCTCTCTAAGCCACTCCAAGCCTCTCTAAGCCTCTCTAAGCCACTCAAGCCTCTCCAAGCCTCTCTAAGCCACTCCAAGCCTCTCTAAGCCTCTCTAAGCCTCTCTAAGCCACTCCAAGCCTCTCTAAGCCTCTCTAAGCCTCTCTAAGCCACTCCAAGCCTCTCTAAGCCTCTCTAAGCCTCTCTAAGCCACTCCAAGCCTCTCTAAGCCTCTCTAAGCCACTCAAGCCTCTCCAAGCCTCTCTAAGCCACTCCAAGCCTCTCTAAGCCTCTCTAAGCCTCTCTAAGCCTCTCTAAGCCTCTCTAAGCCACTCCAAGCCTCTCTAAGCCTCTCTAAGCCTCTCTAAGCCACTCCAAGCCTCTCTAAGCCTCTCTAAGCCTCTCTAAGCCACTCCAAGCCTCTCTAAGCCTCTCTAAGCCTCTCTAAGCCACTCCAAGCCTCTCTAAGCCTCTCTAAGCCACTCAAGCCTCTCCAAGCCTCTCTAAGCCACTCCAAGCCTCTCTAAGCCTCTTTAAGCCACTCAAGCCTCTCCAAGCCTCTCTAAGCCTCTCTTAGCCTCTCTAAGCCACTCAAGCCTCTCTAAGCCTCTCCAAGCCTCTCTAAGCCTCTCTAAGCCACTCAAGCCTCTCTAAGCCACTCCAAGCCTCTCTAAGCCACTCAAGCCTCTCCAAGCCTCTCCAAGCCTCTCTAAGCCTCTCTAAGCCACTCCAAGCCTCTCTAAGCCTCTCTAAGCCTTTCTAAGCCACTCTAAGCCTCTCTAAGCCTCTCTAAGCCACTCCAAGCCTCTCTAAGCCTCTCTAAGCCACTCCAAGCCTCTCTAAGTCTCTCTAAGCCTCTCTAAGCCACTCCAAGCCTCTCTAAGCCTCTCTAAGCCACTCAAGCCTCTCCAAGCCTCTCTAAGCCACTCCAAGCCTCTCTAAGCCTCTCTAAGCCTCTCTAAGCCACTCCAAGCCTCTCTAAGCCTCCCTAAGCCTCTCTAAGCCACTCCAAGCCTCTCTAAGCCTCTCTAAGCCTCTCTAAGCCACTCCAAGCCTCTCTAAGCCTCTCTAAGCCACTCAAGCCTCTCCAAGCCTCTCTAAGCCACTCCAAGCCTCTCCAAGCCTCTCTAAGCCTCTCTAAGCCACTCAAGCCTCTCCAAGCCTCTCTAAGCCACTCCAAGCCTCTCTAAGCCACTCCAAGCCTCTCTAAGCCTCTCTAAGCCTCTCTAAGCCACTCCAAGCCTCTCTAAGCCTCTCTAAGCCTCTCTAAGCCTCTCCAAGCCTCTCTAAGCCTCTCTAAGCCTCTCTAAGCCACTCCAAGCCTCTCTAAGCCTCTCTAAGCCTCTCTAAGCCACTCCAAGCCTCTCTAAGCCTCTCTAAGCCACTCAAGCCTCTCCAAGCCTCTCTAAGCTACTCTAAGCTACTCTAAGCTACTCTAAGCTACTCTAAGCTACTCTAAGCTACTCTAAGCTACTCTAAGCTACTCTAAGCTACTCTAAGCTACTCTAAGCTACTCTAAGCTACTCTAAGCTACTCTAAGCCTCTCTAAGCCTCTCTAAGCCACTCCAAGCCTCTCTAAGCCTCTCTAAGCCTCTCTAAGCCACTCCAAGCCTCTCTAAGCCTCTCTAAGCCACTCAAGCCTCTCCAAGCCTCTCTAAGCCACTCCAAGCCTCTCTAAGCCTCTCTAAGCCTCTCTAAGCCTCTCTAAGCCTCTCTAAGCCACTCCAAGCCTCTCTAAGCCTCTCTAAGCCTCTCTAAGCCACTCCAAGCCTCTCTAAGCCTCTCTAAGCCTCTCTAAGCCACTCCAAGCCTCTCTAAGCCTCTCTAAGCCTCTCTAAGCCACTCCAAGCCTCTCTAAGCCTCTCTAAGCCTCTCTAAGCCACTCAAGCCTCTCCAAGCCTCTCTAAGCTACTCTAAGCTACTCTAAGCTACTCTAAGCTACTCTAAGCTACTCTAAGCTACTC
Organism: Macrostomum lignano; assembly: GCA_002269645.1. Taxonomy (NCBI): domain Eukaryota; kingdom Metazoa; phylum Platyhelminthes; family Macrostomidae; genus Macrostomum; species Macrostomum lignano. The sequence goes on from NIVC01001256.1 coordinate 46,022, forward strand.
TAAGCTACTCTAAGCTACTCTAAGCTACTCTAAGCTACTCTAAGCTACTCTAAGCTACTCTAAGCCTCTCTAAGCCTCTCTAAGCCTCTCTAAGCCTCTCTAAGCCACTCTAAGCCTCTCTAAGCCACTCCAAGCCTCTATAGGCCATTCTAAGCCTCTCTAAGCCACTCTAAGCCTCTCTAAGCCACTCTAAGCCTCTCTAAGCCACTCTAAGCTACTCTAAGCTACTCTAAGCTACTCTAAGCTACTCTAAGCTACTCTAAGCTACTCTAAGCTACTCTAAGCTACTCTAAGCTACTCTAAGCTACTCTAAGCTACTCTAAGCTACTCTAAGCTACTCTAAGCTACTCTAAGCTACTCTAAGCTACTCTAAGCTACTCTAAGCTACTCTAAGCCTCTCTAAGCCTCTCTAAGCCTCTCTAAGCCTCTCTAAGCCACTCTAAGCCTCTCTAAGCCACTCCAAGCCTCTATAGGCCATTCTAAGCCTCTCTAAGCCACTCTAAGCCTCTCTAAGCCTCTCTAAGCCTCTCTAAGCCACTCCAAGCCTCTCTAAGCCTCTCTAAGCCACTCAAGCCTCTCCAAGCCTCTCTAAGCCACTCCAAGCCTCTCTAAGCCTCTTTAAGCCACTCAAGCCTCTCCAAGCCTCTCTAAGCCACTCTTAGCCTCTCTAAGCCACTCAAGCCTCTCTAAGCCTCTCTAAGCCTCTCTAAGCCACTCCAAGCCTCTCTAAGCCTCTCTAAGCCACTCAAGCCTCTCCAAGCCTCTCTAAGCCACTCCAAGCCTCTCCAAGCCTCTCTAAGCCTCTCTAAGCCACTCCAAGCCTCTCCAAGCCTCTCTAAGCCACTCCAAGCCTCTCTAAGCCACTCCAAGCCTCTCCAAGCCTCTCTAAGCCTCTCTAAGCCACTCCAAGCCTCTCTAAGCCTCTCTAAGCCTCTCTAAGCCACTCCAAGCCTCTCTAAGCCTCTCTAAGCCTCTCTAAGCCACTCCAAGCCTCTCTAAGCCTCTCTAAGCCACTCAAGCCTCTCCAAGCCTCTCTAAGCCACTCCAAGCCTCTCTAAGCCTCTCTAAGCCTCTCTAAGCCTCTCTAAGCCTCTCTAAGCCACTCCAAGCCTCTCTAAGCCTCTCTAAGCCTCTCTAAGCCACTCCAAGCCTCTCTAAGCCTCTCTAAGCCTCTCTAAGCCACTCCAAGCCTCTCTAAGCCTCTCTAAGCCACTCAAGCCTCTCCAAGCCTCTCTAAGCTACTCTAAGCTACTCTAAGCTACTCTAAGCTACTCTAAGCCTCTCTAAGCCTCTCTAAGCCTCTCTAAGCCACTCCAAGCCTCTCTAAGCCTCTCTAAGCCACTCAAGCCTCTCTAAGCCTCTCTAAGCCACTCAAGCCTCTCCAAGCCTCTCTAAGCCACTCCAAGCCTCTCTAAGCCTCTTTAAGCCACTCAAGCCTCTCCAAGCCTCTCTAAGCCACTCTTAGCCTCTCTAAGCCACTCAAGCCTCTCTAAGCCTCTCCAAGCCTCTCTAAGCCTCTCTAAGCCACTCAAGCCTCTCTAAGCCACTCCAAGCCTCTCTAAGCCACTCAAGCCTCTCCAAGCCTCTCCAAGCCTCTCTAAGCCTCTCTAAGCCACTCCAAGCCTCTCTAAGCCTCTCTAAGCCTCTCTAAGCCACTCCAAGCCTCTCTAAGCCTCTCTAAGCCACTCCAAGCCTCTCTAAGCCTCTCTAAGCCACTCAAGCCTCTCCAAGCCTCTCTAAGCCACTCCAAGCCTCTCTAAGCCTCTCTAAGCCTCTCTAAGCCACTCCAAGCCTCTCTAAGCCTCTCTAAGCCTCTCTAAGCCACTCCAAGCCTCTCTAAGCCTCTCTAAGCCTCTCTAAGCCACTCCAAGCCTCTCTAAGCCTCTCTAAGCCACTCAAGCCTCTCCAAGCCTCTCTAAGCCACTCCAAGCCTCTCTAAGCCTCTCTAAGCCTCTCTAAGCCTCTCTAAGCCTCTCTAAGCCACTCCAAGCCTCTCTAAGCCTCTCTAAGCCTCTCTAAGCCACTCCAAGCCTCTCTAAGCCTCTCTAAGCCTCTCTAAGCCACTCCAAGCCTCTCTAAGCCTCTCTAAGCCTCTCTAAGCCACTCCAAGCCTCTCTAAGCCTCTCTAAGCCACTCAAGCCTCTCCAAGCCTCTCTAAGCCACTCCAAGCCTCTCTAAGCCTCTTTAAGCCACTCAAGCCTCTCCAAGCCTCTCTAAGCCTCTCTTAGCCTCTCTAAGCCACTCAAGCCTCTCTAAGCCTCTCCAAGCCTCTCTAAGCCTCTCTAAGCCACTCAAGCCTCTCTAAGCCACTCCAAGCCTCTCTAAGCCACTCAAGCCTCTCCAAGCCTCTCCAAGCCTCTCTAAGCCTCTCTAAGCCACTCCAAGCCTCTCTAAGCCTCTCTAAGCCTTTCTAAGCCACTCTAAGCCTCTCTAAGCCTCTCTAAGCCACTCCAAGCCTCTCTAAGCCTCTCTAAGCCACTCCAAGCCTCTCTAAGTCTCTCTAAGCCTCTCTAAGCCACTCCAAGCCTCTCTAAGCCTCTCTAAGCCACTCAAGCCTCTCCAAGCCTCTCTAAGCCACTCCAAGCCTCTCTAAGCCTCTCTAAGCCTCTCTAAGCCACTCCAAGCCTCTCTAAGCCTCTCTAAGCCTCTCTAAGCCACTCCAAGCCTCTCTAAGCCTCTCTAAGCCTCTCTAAGCCACTCCAAGCCTCTCTAAGCCTCTCTAAGCCACTCAAGCCTCTCCAAGCCTCTCTAAGCCACTCCAAGCCTCTCCAAGCCTCTCTAAGCCTCTCTAAGCCACTCAAGCCTCTCCAAGCCTCTCTAAGCCACTCCAAGCCTCTCTAAGCCACTCCAAGCCTCTCTAAGCCTCTCTAAGCCTCTCTAAGCCACTCCAAGCCTCTCTAAGCCTCTCTAAGCCTCTCTAAGCCTCTCCAAGCCTCTCTAAGCCTCTCTAAGCCTCTCTAAGCCTCTCCAAGCCTCTCTAAGCCTCTCTAAGCCTCTCTAAGCCACTCCAAGCCTCTCTAAGCCTCTCTAAGCCACTCAAGCCTCTCCAAGCCTCTCTAAGCTACTCTAAGCTACTCTAAGCTACTCTAAGCTACTCTAAGCTACTCTAAGCTACTCTAAGCTACTCTAAGCTACTCTAAGCTACTCTAAGCTACTCTAAGCTACTCTAAGCTACTCTAAGCTACTCTAAGCCTCTCTAAGCCTCTCTAAGCCACTCCAAGCCTCTCTAAGCCTCTCTAAGCCTCTCTAAGCCACTCCAAGCCTCTCTAAGCCTCTCTAAGCCACTCAAGCCTCTCCAAGCCTCTCTAAGCCACTCCAAGCCTCTCTAAGCCTCTCTAAGCCTCTCTAAGCCTCTCTAAGCCTCTCTAAGCCACTCCAAGCCTCTCTAAGCCTCTCTAAGCCTCTCTAAGCCACTCCAAGCCTCTCTAAGCCTCTCTAAGCCTCTCTAAGCCACTCCAAGCCTCTCTAAGCCTCTCTAAGCCTCTCTAAGCCACTCCAAGCCTCTCTAAGCCTCTCTAAGCCTCTCTAAGCCACTCAAGCCTCTCCAAGCCTCTCTAAGCTACTCTAAGCTACTCTAAGCTACTCTAAGCTACTCTAAGCTACTCTAAGCTACTCTAAGCTACTCTAAGCTACTCTAAGCTACTCTAAGCTACTCTAAGCTACTCTAAGCTACTCTAAGCCTCTCTAAGCCTCTCTAAGCCTCTCTAAGCCTCTCTAAGCCACTCTAAGCCTCTCTAAGCCACTCCAAGCCTCTATAGGCCATTCTAAGCCTCTCTAAGCCACTCTAAGCCTCTCTAAGCCACTCTAAGCCTCTCTAAGCCACTCTAAGCTACTCTAAGCTACTCTAAGCTACTCTAAGCTACTCTAAGCTACTCTAAGCTACTCTAAGCTACTCTAAGCTACTCTAAGCTACTCTAAGCTACTCTAAGCTACTCTAAGCTACTCTAAGCTACTCTAAGCTACTCTAAGCTACTCTAAGCTACTCTAAGCCTCTCTAAGCCTCTCTAAGCCTCTCTAAGCCTCTCTAAGCCACTCTAAGCCTCTCTAAGCCACTCCAAGCCTCTATAGGCCATTCTAAGCCTCTCTAAGCCACTCTAAGCCTCTCTAAGCCTCTCTAAGCCTCTCTAAGCCACTCTAAGCTACTCTAAGCTACTCTAAGCTACTCTAAGCTACTCTAAGCTACTCTAAGCTACTCTAAGCCTTTCTAAGCCTCTCTAAGACTCTCTAAGCCTTTCTAAGCCTCTCTAAGCCTTTCTAAGCCTCTCTAAGCCTCTCTAAGCCTCTCTAAGCCTCTCTAAGCCTCTCTAAGCCTCTCTAAGCCTTTCTAAGCCTCTCTAAGCTTCTCTAAGCCTTTCTAAGACTCTCTAAGACTCTCTAAGAAATATAAATCATTCTAGGCCACTCAAACGCACCCAATATATGTGCAATCCTCCTTTTTTGACGCGAATTCGAATTGAGAATAAATCGGCACTAGAAGCCCACGACAAGTGAGTATGAATTTATTATGAAGAAAAAATTTGCATATTCAATCTAGTATAAATGCTTTGCTCGGATTCCACAGCCACTGAGCCAGTCCAATGGCAGCTGCAATATGGCGCCTACCCGACCCGGTTTGCCGGGGAGGCCGCTCACTCCCTTGCGGACAGCTGTTTTATTGATTTGCGCGAGTGGACGAGACGGCTAAGACTGCTTTAAACCCAGAGGCTAAATAGAATAGAGGGCCCGCCGATTACCATTTTGCTGGCGGGTGGCCGGGTTGGGGGGGGGGCAAGTCCCACTTTAATGGCAGATTCACTTCACCGGCTGCGTTAATTAGAGTTCTGCAGGCTGCTCACGATGTCCAGATCGGCAGATCCGGGATCTCTGCAGAATTCGCCTACCTCCCTTGGGGACTTGGGGGGAATACTGTGTAGTACTTGGGTACACTTTTTCCCTTCAATCATGATAGTTTGGAATTAGGCATCAGGATGGATCGCTATTCCCTGTCAAGGAAGCTGTCGTTGAAAAAAGCGATAAGCGGGAACGCCGCCATTCTTCCGAGCCCCTGGGTCGTCTGGTCATTCAGTCCATCCGTCATTTTCAAACTACCGAAACAGTTTTCTATGTGCTATAATGTACTATCTCTCTCGCGTGTCTACAAACTTAAATTATAAACTACTAAAAAACCGCAACCCAACAGCCGTATCTCTGCATTCTGCTCAAGTGCATCTGGGAAACCACGCGAACCTCCATCTTCGCGTGGATGCTGGCCGAGGGGATTAATATTCACGATAGGATCGCGGTCACCGTGTTCCAGACCAACACCGGAATGTGGCGCAACTACCTGCTGGGATATGGTGAGTCCTACGGGTGGCTCTTGATGCTGGTCTTGATGCAGTGAGTCCTGCGGGTGGCTCCTGATGCTGCTCTGGGATGCAGTGAGTCCTGCGGGTGGCTCCTGATGCTGCTCTGGGATGCAGTGAGTCCTGGGTGGCTCCTGATGCTGTTCTTAGATGCAGTGAGTCCTCCTGGGTGGCTCCTGATGCTGGTCTTGATGCAGTGAGTCCTGCTGGTTGGCTCCTGATGCTGGTCTTGGATGCAGTGAGTCCTGGTTGGCGCCTGATGCTGGTCTTTGATGCGGTGAGTCCTGAGTGGCGCTTGATGGTGGTCCTGGATGCGGTGAGTCCTGAGTGGCGCTTGATGGTGGTCCTGGATGCGGTGAGTCCTGAGTGGCGCTTGATGGTGGTCCTGGATGCGGTGAGTCCTGAGTGGCGCCTGTGAGTCCTGAGTGGCGCTTGATGGTGGTCCTGGATGCGGTGAGTCCTGAGTGGCGCTTGATGCTGGTCCTGGATGCGGTGCGCCACGTGTGACTCCTGGGTCCTGATGGTGCTTTTGGATGCGGTCAGTCCTGAGGGGTTCTATCGGGAGCTCCGGAATGCGGTGAGTCCTAAATGATTCTCATTCGGCATCCCAGTTTCCCAGTTTGCCCTGGTGCATCCCACAGGTCTGCCCGTGGTTCCAACCATCGTCTGGTCTGGTGTTGTTCTGTGGCACAATGAGCACAACCCGAATAAGTAAGTCTAAGTGAAATATCATCAGTTTTCGTGAGTCCAACTGCTGAAAATGTCCTCTGCGACACCCACCTCTAAACTTGACCGCAAAACTTTCAGGTGCTGGAAGGAGTCATTTTTCTCGAATTTCTACTGGATTCTGAGCGCCTGTCGAATTTTTACCTTTGCTGTGAGCTAAAAAAATGTTCAACTCTTGAAAACTTCTAACGATCCACCAACCGCTTGCAAACTGATGCCGATTGTCCTCAACTCACTCAGATCAACATTGGCTTCTTGCTCAACGTACTTCGAGTTCTGGTGATGCGTCTGCGAGAGATTCGCTCCAATGAGACCCAGCAGATGAGGTGGGTGGCCGGCTGGGTAAATTTTAGTTCTGAATGGTGACAAACTGCTATTAATACTACTTATAGCGACTATAAAACCTTTTTATAGTTACTCGTAGGCCGAACTATCTCAAACTTCGGCAAGAATTTCCATTGAAACGTTTCTAGGAAAGCGCTCCGCGCCGCCTTCCTCCTGCTGCCCCTGCTGGGCATCACCAACGTGATCTGCACGGTGCCCGACCCGGTCAAAACAGTGAACTTCATCGTCGTCACGACGCTCAAATCCTGCCTGCTGAGCTTCCAGGGCCTGTTTCTGGCACTCATGTACTGCTTCCTGGACAAGGAGGTGAGACGCGAGCTCAGTACTGGAATAGCGGTGGATCAGAGTGAGATCAAGCTGAGATTTTTATCAGATCTCAGCCAGAGGGCACAGGGTACACATGCTTAAGGAAGATAAGAAGGCTTAGCGGTCAGCAAAACAGGCATGGCTGCTTGGTTGCTTACTCGCTTCAGGTCAAGGTACGAGCTATATTTGTGGCCGCAACACCCACCATACTACCCCCTCCCCCTGTTTCAATCCCATGCAGGTCCAGGCCACCCTCAGCCGCCTGCTTGCCCGCCATCGCCTGCGCCGAAGTCGAACACCCGGAAGCGCCTGCAGCGCCGGCGGCGTTGTCGGAGGCGGCATCGGCAGCGCCGGCGGAAGCACCAGCCGACGTGGCAACGGGAAAGAGACGATCGCCGACGAAGCTGGACTCCAGCTGACTGCCACCGCCGCGATCTGTCACACGGCTGGAGTGCAGAGTCCGGCTGACTGAAATTTGATGAAAAAATTCTACATTAACAGTGTCGACACTGGGATTTTGTTCTGCAAGGTCGAGGTCCAGCCTAGCGACGAGCTACTCTGCTTTTGCCGTCATTCATGCTGACACCCCGTCAAGCTAGTCAGTTCGGTGTGCTTCTAGTCGTTTCATTCTGTTGTGCGTCGCTTGGCTTAGATTTGAGTTTGAAGGCTGTTGTAGTAGCGCCTTCAGAGAGCGCTTTTTTAGCTTGTAGTCACAATCGCTTATGAGCATGCGCCCCAGGACCACTAGAAGTTACTATCGTATAACAGCGTTAACTTCTAGCGGTTCTTGGATAAGTAATAAGCAAGTCTGCAATGAACTTTTATTGTTTTTTTTTCAATTTTCGAGTGGAAGCTTGAGGTCTGAAGACAAGCAAGGCGAGACAGTTGAATTGTGGCTGAATGCATACACGTGAATTGCAGAGCCAGCCGACCAGATTAACCTGCCGAGTGTCCCAGTTCTTAAATCGAAAGGAAATGCTAAACTAGCGGAATTTGTTGACCAAGTTTTCCAGAAGAAGTTTTCTTATCGAGGGGCCTTTTGTGATGGAACTTTCCGTTCGCATTGGCAGCCAGTCACGCCGCTGAGGTCAACGCGACAGGGCGTTTCGCTGTAACGGTTTTGATAGACATGGTGGCAGCTCGGGCACGTGAGCCGCTTTTGCCGATTCTCCCGCTATAAAAGTCTGCACTGGAAGGACAGGTTGAGGAATTAAACTGAACTTCTACGGAAACTATATTTAGAAATAAGCTGCGAGCTACTAAATCTGCACTGCATGGTACAGACAGTGGAAAGGATGGACTGCTTTTATGATTATCTTCACCATGCTTTACTGCCCGAGACAACTTTGGGGCGGAGAAGAGTACGAGTAGCCAGACTCAGAGAGGGATTTGATAGGCGAAGATAGGAACTTGATAGGGCAAGAGCGGGATTTGATAGGTGAAGATAGGAATTTGATAGGGCAAGAGAGGGATTTGATAGGTGAAGATAGGAACTTGATAGGGCAAGAGAGGGATTTGATAGGGCAAAAGAGAGATTTGATATGGCAAGAGAGGGATTTGATAAGGCAAATGAGATTTGATATGGCAAGAGAGGGATTTGATAAGGCAAATGAGAGATTTGATATGGCAAGAGAGGGATTTGATAAGGCAAATGAGAGATTTGATACGAGCGTATGGCAAGAGAGGGATTTGATAAGGCAAATGAGATTTGATATGGCAAGAGAGGGATTTGATAAGGCAAATGAGAGATTTGATATGGCAAGAGAGGGATTTGATGGGGCAAATGAGAGATTTGATATGGCAAGAGAGGGATTTGATAAGGCAAATGAGATTTGATATGGCAAGAGAGGGATTTGATAAGGCAAATGAGAGATTTGATATGGCAAGAGAGGGATTTGATAAGGCAAATGAGAGATTTGATATGGCAAGAGAGGGATTTGATAAGGCAAATGAGATTTGATATGGCAAGAGGGATTTGATAAGGCAAATGAGAGATTTGATATGGCAAGAGAGGGATTTGATAAGGCAAATGAGAGATTTGATATGGCAAGAGAGGGATTTGATAAGGCAAATGAGAGATTTGATATGGCAAGAGAGGGATTTGATGGGGCAAATGAGAGATTTGATATGGCAAGAGAGGGATTTGATAGGGCAAGAGAGGGATTTGATAGGGCAAATGAGAGATTTGATAGGGCAAGATAGGAACTTGATAGGTGAAGAGAGTTTTGATTTACTGTAAGCGCCTCATACGTAAATGGTTTCCAGTAAAGTTTTTAATCAAAACTTTAAAACTAATTGTGACAAATTCTAAAGCCCCATCTCAATGTGCAATCTCTCAATAGAAGTAGTGATTGAAAATTGGGACTCAGCAGGTTCAAAGCTAAAACTCAAAACCACTGGTCACCGAGAAATGTCAGTAAATAAAATTCGAAGATCGGCACTTTCAGACAAGTAAAGCAAGAGAGTAATATTCGATCAGATATATTTAAGTTTCTCTGCTCCATAGCACGATAGAACGCGTTACAATCTACGCATGCAGCACATCGTTGAAATACAGTTAGCTATTTATTTATATTTGCACGAGCACAATACGAATCCTGGTCTTATAGTACGCGAGAGAACAATAATTGGAAACATCTGACACATCAGGTTAAGCAGCAACTGCACAGAAGCGCCGCAGGTGGTGGCACACAGATTACAGGTTAATCGGAAACAATTAGTGCGTAGGATGATGCAACAAAATACAATGAAGTCGAGCACAGGAAATCAGGGAGTTGATATCAACAAACATCTGCTACACTGCAATGCTTCGAATGCTTCGTCTGGAGACCGACACTCCGCAGCCAGATTTCGCTCTGCTACAGTGTAGTGCGACTCCATTCTAAACATTCGACTAAAATATAAACTCATAGAAAAACACGCATACATCTATAAATATTGCTCTGTGCGCGCCAGTGCTACTAAGAGAAGTACATACGAGTAGTACGTGCAAGAGTACAGCTAAAGCAATCGTTCGAGCGCTGGCTGAAATGCACGGCCAAGGCTGGACGCGATACGCGCCTGGCCGCCAGCGGGCGGACCAGACATACGGGGGGCTCACAACGCTGAGCAGATCGCAATAAGTGGTATTAATAGTATCGTCTGAGATCAGCGCGGCTGGTCAGGACGGCCTCTGGCATTCGAGAGCCGCTTCAGGCATCAAGCAACGCGGCACCCACTGAATGCGGTGGAATGTCATAAAAGAAGGCCGTGGAAGCCACCAAAGACGTGGCTTACTCGCTGACCAGCTCCTGCATCAGGGGCGGCACCTTGGCCAATTCCAGCGCCTTGGCCGCGTCGCTGTAGCAGGTGTCCAGCCAGCGAATCTGCACCAGCAGCAGCAGCGCCTTCTTGCTGGTGTACCTGGCCACCTGGCCGTCCAGTTTGCAGCTGCCAGCCGCAATATCGTCCAGGTAGTTCAGGTAGTTCCACTGCACCTGGCGCAGGCTGGACTTCTCGGCATCCGTGAGGGCCAGCGGAACATCCTCCTCAAGCAGGTACAGGGCCATGAGCACCACGGCTGCCAGGTGGCAGCGCTCGCGAAACAGGCGCTGCATCTCTCGATAGAAGCCGATCAATGCGTTGTACATACGCTCCACGTCTGCTGGGGTGTACAGCGCCCGGCCGTCCGTCAGACAGCGCTTGGTGAGGCACATAAAGGTGCTGTAAACGCCATCCCTGGCCGGTATGACGGCCTCGTCCAGTACCGGCCGGCCGCTGTCCACCGAATAGACCCACGCGTCCCTGTCCGGTTCGTAGTTCAGCTGGCTGATGATTTGCAGGGCGCCGAACACTCGAAACTGGCGGGGTGGATGGGGGCGGGAGCTCCGAGATTTAGAGGGGATAGGATCCCAACGAAATCTCAAATCCCGAAATTATGAAGACTTTCTCAAGTATAGATAAGAGTGTCTCTGTAGCCGGGTGGCTCATCCGTGTCTTTAGGGTGTAACACTAGTCCTTAATGAATGTCCCGATGGCGAGCATGACCAAATCCTGTCCAGACTTGTCCCGCCACAAAAGCTACAGAGCCAAAAGGTACCCAGTCTCACCTTGACGATGCGGCCAAGCAGAGCCTTGTCCAGCTGGTCAAAGTAGGGCAGCTGCGGGATCAGGCGGATCATCTTGCGGATGGGGTTGTCCATGCAGGCGAACCCGTCCTCCAGGTACAAAATCTTTATCAGCAGCGCGCCAGCCGACTTTCTGTCCTGCGGCTCTCGGTATTCGCGGACGCAGCTGGACAGCACGCTGAACTTCGGGCTGGCCTCGAGCTGCTTGCTGTCAGGGCTGAGCTCCGGCTCGCTGGGCGACTCTTCTTCTTCTTCTACTTCATCGTCTTCGTCTGCGTCGGCAAAGTCGGCGGCCTCCTCCTTCACGCGCAGCTGGTGCGGCGGCGAGGGCTGCGACTGGGATCTGCCGGAGCCTGACGGGGCTTCGTCGCTGATGCTGCTGCGGCTGCCGCTGACGCTGGCGAGGGGCAGCGCGGCGAGCAGCTGGTTGATGTCCACGCTAGCCGGGATTCGGCACCAGCGATAACGCGGCTTCTTGAAGGTCGGCCGGGCCCGGCTACGAAGCTTCTCGTCGGCTGCACGGAGGTGGCATAGTAGGCAGAATGGTAGGGTCAGAGTAGATAGAAAAGATAGAGAGAGAGAGGGAGTTGTTAGAATCGTACATCAGAAAGGCTGCTTGAATCTGAATACAAATGCAGAGTTGGAGTGGTTTAAGCCAGGGGATAACAACATCCAGTTCAAATTAGAAGCTAAAATTTCCCAGTTAATCCCGGGCGGTGTGAGAGGCAGCAAAGAGTCACATTCATCGGAAGGCTTATACTCACACAAGATGAGCTCCTTCCGCATGCCCACAGCGAAGCACTTCCTCAGCCGGCAGGCCGTGCAGGAGCGGCGGTACTCGCGCAACACGTTGCAGTTGTTGTAGTGCAGGCAGCGGATTTGCGACGGCTGCGAGACGGCGGACAGTGGGTGTTGCTAGGTGACTGATTGGCACAACACGATTTATCAGGATCCTCACCGTCTCCCCTCACTGTCTCCCCTCACTGTCTCCCCTCACTGTCTCTCTCACTGTCTCCCCTCACTGTCTCCCCTCACTGTCTCCCTCATCGTCTCCCCTCACTGTCTCTCTCACTGTCTCCCTCACCGTCTCCCTTACCGTCTCCCTCATAATCTCCCCTCACTGTCTCCCCCACTGTCTCCCTTACCGTCTCCCTCACCGTCTCCCTTCACCGTCTTCCTTCACCGTCTCCCTCACTGTCTCCCCTCACTGCTTCCATCGGCCCTGCCTACCTCTCGCTTGGCATTCCGCCTGAAGAAGGTTTTGCACGACTCGCACGTGGCCACGCCGAAGTTGTTGCCCGAGGCGGCCAGCTGGCAGACCAGGCACTCGGCGTCGCCAGACAGAACCGGCTGGCGGCTTCGCCGGGCAGGCTGCTGGTGCTGGTTCTGTTGTTGGTGCTGGTACTGCTGGTGCTGGTACTGCTGGTGCTGGACTTGCTGTGGCCAATAGATATCATCGGTAACCTCTTCCAGTTCAACGAAGCTGAAGATTGAGTTTAATTAACAATTAGTTCAACTCTTTCTTTTTGTGCTTTTAGTGGTTACGATATTCATTATTTGCTTATTTTATTTTATTTATGGTATCATTTGCACAATTATATTAACAATTACTATTAAACTACTTATAGTAGACGTGCCAATGGATTTGAAAATCAACTGTAATGTCTATAATTTCTATCAATAGTATATAAGAAAATACAATGTGGCATGATATAGCTTTTTGCTATCGGTTTGAGCTTATGGGCAGCAGGGCAGTTGACTAAATCCAGAGGGGTAGAAAGATGCACTCAAGTCTCCAGACAACTGCTGCTCCCAGTCTATGGGCCGAAAGTGTGACTGACTGTGACTGGTGAGCAAAGACGATCTTTGGAGCTTTAACTTAGTCCTCTTGTGTCTGCTAAAGACTTACCATCGCTCTCTAACCTACAAATCAGCAACAATATGAGCTTGGAAGATGAAGATAGCGACACTAGCTATGCAAAAACGGCCCCTGCAGACGAGCCCGCAACCAAAAACATGGACAAAGATCAGTGATAGTTGAAATGGAGCTTGTAAAAACAAATTTTTATAAGTCGATATTTTTATAATTACCAATTCGGATCGCTGTCCCATAGCGACATGGCTGATTTAGGGCAGTAATAATCTTATGTAACTTATAAAGTCCGGTCCAAATACAGTTTTACATGTGCCGCCGTCGCCTGTGGAATAGCTCGATGTCGAGATGGACGAGTGCGAAAATAAGAGAATCCAACGACAGAGATAAAGAATGGCAGAGCGCGGGTCCGAAACGGGGGGTTGCCACTAGCTGGGGTGCCCGCGGCTGTCTGTCTGTATATACATGCAGTTTGTTGTGCCAAACTGGCTGGCTCAACTGGCTGGGCGGATTCGCGGGTCCGCCGGGAATGGGGGTTGGGGGGGGTGGGTGCGCCGCAAACAGCGGAGGCGGGGAGGCGGCGCCCAGAAAACCCACCGGCCAATGCTAGGCGGGCTGGGTAGGCGAGGCCTGCACTATACAATCGTACACACGCGCGCAAGTGAGTAATGCTGGTGAAGAGAGAAAAATAGACCTGAAATACGCGTCAGGGACGGGGCGGAACATGTGAAGGACAAACAGCGTGCATGCCCTGAACTGTCCCGCGCCCACCTCTTCCCCGCTCTCCCCTTCATCTCTCCCGCTGCAATGTACTATAAGTGCTGTTGCACTTTTAACCATGCTCCTTCCAGAGAAGCTTTCCTTCTATTTTGCATGCTTTTTAGTTTAATCTGGCAGGCGGTTCAGTGGCGTCAGCTAAGTGAGTCTGCTTGTGGACCGATGGTGGGTGCATGGCCAGCATGCGTTCTGTACAAGTTGGGCTATGATAAGACTTGTAGAATAATAGAACTGCTGCCATTACTTTGTCTGCTTTGTACTGAGCGAAGCTCGGAGATTCTGTATGGCTTATCTCCTCGTATCAGGCGATTCTTTGTCTGTAATCCACGGCGTGTGCGACCCGAATATAACGCCTTATCTCCGACGGAGATAATGAGTTTCAGTTACCTCCGCTAGCCATGTATAGCACGGATACTTAGATAGCGCGGATACTTTTCACATGCGACAGATGTATGCTGAAAGGCTAGCTGGATGGGGGACAAATAATGTCAGGCGATACTGCAGTCTGCTGCGGCTGGATTTCCCGCTAGATAGACACCTTCCCAAAAAAAAGACAGGATGGGCAAAAGGGAAATCGAGGTAATAGGACTGCCGCCTTCCCATAAGAGGAGGGGCTCCCATAGCGCGCACTTGTAGAAGGGTTGAACTTTCGCTGGGAACTGGGAAGACCCATCAAGACAGCGGACGGACTTTTATCCGTCTTCCCCTTGTTGCGGTGTTCCAGCTCTTCATTGCTACCCACGACAGGAGCAGACCCATGCAAAACATTTAAGGTTCAACAAGCCTATTCCGGGCCGGACCGACTTGGGAGCAATCGTAAGGTCAAACCGACTCCATGCACAGCTCAATGAAATTCCTAAGCTCAAAAAATCGATTAAAACTTAAGCTATAGGTTGCTCACAAAAACACGTGGCTGCATTTCTGCATCTAGGGAGTGGATCAGGATCAGGTGACAGAAAAACGGGGGAGCTGATAAGCAGATGAGGAGCAAGGAAAAACGGAACTGCCACACGTGTCGTCATTTGGAAGATTTTCTATACATCTACTGCTGCAGCAAAAGCAGAATTTGAAAGCGATTGTCCAGTTGCTCGCCCCCCCCTCCCGCAGATTCAGACAGAGCCAAACAGTTGTGACAACAATAACACGGCAAGCACTCAGCAACCCTGTCACAGTGGCAGCTCAACTGAGCACCGGACTGCAGGGGTTAGACAGGCTTGGCTGGCTGAGGTGGGTGAGCAGCCGCCCCTCATTCACTGTCTCACCCACCCGTCCTCGCAGCAGGCCAGCCAGCAACCCCAAACCCGCCCTAAACCGGATCAGGCATTTAGCAAATATAGCTCTATGCAGCCCGCTTCACTCCAGTGGTCAGGTCAGGCCAAGCGAATGCAGAAACTGGCAAAATTTGTACAACGGCCAGTTATATCGGGGCAGACTCGTAGTAAGTGGGATAGAGAGGCAGATGGAGAGTCAGGGAGATGTGCGAGAGAACTGAGGAAAGAAGACCTTTGAAAGCGCAGCCGGTTTGTTGAAAGGGTCTCTTTCCAGCCGCGCCTACAACTCGCTAATCCGGGAAGAAGGCGGGTTAGCCGGATTGAACGGCCTAAGAAAAGAAGTAGGCCGACCGGTCATTGCGACGCGCGACCTTTGCTGATTAAGGAGCCCGCAGAACACGGAGACTGTTTTTAACAAGAGATTGATTAGGTCTCGCGTGCCAACAAACTTGAGTACCCTCAATGAAATTGAACTGAATCGAATCTGAAAACTGATCTTTTCAATACGGAAAGCTTGTTGTCACGGGGCAGAGCAGCAGGCATTTTCCTTGAGCGACTCCAACAGGAAAATGATTGAGCAACCCAAATGAAATGTTTACGAATAAAATCTGAATTTACCGGACACATTGTACAGTCGAGAAGCTTTGTGCATAGGGAACAAAAATATTACTATACTCGTATGCAGGCAGTTAAGGTTCCGAAAGGTCTGGAAGCAGAGGGACATCATTGCAGTGGCGCCTGTCTGTCTGTCTTAATGTCTGCCTTGGTGCCTGTTGTGGTGGGCGCACACCAGTGCTTAGCGGGTTAATTTAAAGTATGCTATGCGTCACCCATCTAACTGTCATTCACTCTCAGTCTGATTGCGTCATCCATCGACTCATCTCTCATCGTACAGTATTGGGTTATTTCTATCGTACGCGATTACAACGTGCTAACTTGTTAACATGCAGTACGCTAGTATAAATACGAGTATATAGCAAATCGCGAGCAACTCAAATAGAAACTCTCTATTAACAAATCATTGAAGCTCAATTCAAACACAACAGTGCCGGTTTGCCAGCATGCCTTAGTGCCGGTCTGTCTGTCTGCTTGTCTGTCTGTCTGCTTGCCTGTCTGTCTGTCTTAGTGTCTGTCTGCTAGTCTGCCAGCTTGCCTTAGTGCCGGTCTGTCTGCTTGACTGTCTGTCTGTCTGTCTGTCTGTCAGTATGCCCATCTTTCTGTCAGTATTTTAAACTGCTATAACTCTAAGGTAAAAAAACTCACGAAAAGTAGAAATTAATTGTTTCGACTTCCTTCACAAGGCACACAGTAATAATATAATATGATATTAATAAGCTCACTCTAAGAATATTTTAGCAGAGTGCGGTAAACTGGAATCAGTGAGCAGCGAATCGATAAAAATTTATTGAATATTTAAACAATTCTGCAAGAAAACAAATGAGTTTGGCCGGACGAAAAATTCAGGTGCCAACAGATTTGCAGAGCCCAAACTTTAGTTTATGTACATGCCAGCGGCTCTTTCGCAACCAGCGCTACTTGTAAGTAGAGTAGTTGGAGTGCCCGCGCCGAACTAAAAAAATAATAGAAATTTTGCTAAGCAGTCGGTTTGAAAGATTGCAAAAATTTTAATGCTAATACAGGTAGATAGGCGCAAATAACATAATAAGATAATTATGATTTTAATAAAGTCTAATAAGATCGACTTACACGAACATAATAACCACATCTGTTGCAGCGGATCTACAGTAGATGAAGGGACATCCATACATGTATACATGTACATGTACACAACGCAGGCATGAATAAGAAGTTACCTTAATCCATAAAATTTCTAAATTTAACAGTTATCGAAATCGGAAACCAGCGCTTTGCAGAGCATTTTGAAAGCAGAAAAATGTGAGCCATGGCAGTCCAGGGACGCGAAATTACAGCTTGCATCTACAAGTAAAAACAAAACAACAACACAAGTCGCGGGGTTTCAACCCGCATTCAATTCAGGCAGCAGGCGAACGCAGACTTCTAGAGCAGCAACTCGAATCAGTCCTTGGGCCCCTGGTAATAGGAGCAGCGCACCTTGGCGTCCCAGCCGGCGGACAGCAGGCGCTGCGAGTCGAACGGATGCCAGCTGACGTCGCGGACTGGCGCGTTGCCGTGGGCGCCAGGCAAACGGCGCAGCAGGCGGCCGCTCAGGCAGTCCCAGATCAGCACGTCGCCGTTGGCTGAGCCCGCGTACACGTAGCGCTGGCCGGTGGTGGCCTGGGGAGAGAAGCGGGCCCTCAGCAGGGTGCGGGACACCACGTGGCCGGTGAGGGTGGCCAGGCTCGGATCGTCTGACAGCGGCGTCGAGTCGAATTGCGGCACGGACTGGTAGCGGTAGTCGAACTGGTGGCTGGGGCGGGAGCGGTTTGGTTCGGTCCAGTTGATTCTTCAACTCAACTGCACCCTCCCAGATGCTCTCAAACTCAACTGCACCCTCCCAGATGCTCTCAAACTCAACTGCACCCTCCCAGATGCTCTCAAACTCAACTGCACCCTCCCAGATGCTCTCAAACTCAACTGCACCCTCCCAGATGCTCTCAAACTCAACTGCACCCTCCCAGATGCTCTCAAACTCAACTGCACCCTCCCAGATGCTCTCAAACTCAACTGCACCCTCCCAGATGCTCTCAAACTCAACTGCACCCTCCCAGATGCTCTCAAACTCAACTGCACCCTCCCAGATGCTCTCAAACTCAACTGCACCCTCCCAGATGCTCTCAAACTCAACTGCACCCTCCCAGATGCTCTCAAACTCAACTGCACCCTCCCAGATGCTCTCAAACTCAACTGCACCCTCCCAGATGCTCTCAAACTCAACTGCACCCTCTCAGATGCTCTCTAACGCAACTGCAACCTCCCAGATGCTCTCTAACTCAACTGCACCCTCTCAGATGCTCTCAAACTCAACTGCACCCTCCCAGATGCTCTCAAACTCAACTGCACCCTCCCAGATGCTCTCAAACTCAACTGCACCCTCCCAGATGCTCTCAAACTCAACTGCACCCTCCCAGATGCTCTCAAACTCAACTGCACACTCCCAGATGCTCTCAAACTCAACTGCACCCTCCCAGATGCTCTCAAACTCAACTGCACCCTCCCAGATGCTCTCAAACTCAACTGCACCCTCCCAGATGCTCTCAAACTCAACTGCACCCTCCCAGATGCTCTCAAACTCAACTGCACCCTCCCAGATGCTCTCAAACTCAACTGCACCCTCCCAGATGCTCTCAAACTCAACTGCACCCTCCCAGATGCTCTCAAACTCAACTGCACCCTCCCAGATGCTCTCAAACTCAACTGCACCCTCCCAGATGCTCTCAAACTCAACTGCACCCTCCCAGATGCTCTCAAACTCAACTGCACCCTCCCAGATGCTCTCAAACTCAACTGCACCCTCCCAGATGCTCTCAAACTCAACTGCACCCTCCCAGATGCTCTCAAACTCAACTGCACCCTCCCAGATGCTCTCAAACTCAACTGCACCCTCCCAGATGCTCTCAAACTCAACTGCACCCTCTCAGATGCTCTCTAACGCAACTGCAACCTCCCAGATGCTCTCTAACTCAACTGCACCCTCTCAGATGCTCTCAAACTCAACTGCACCCTCCCAGATGCTCTCAAACTCAACTGCACCCTCCCAGATGCTCTCAAACTCAACTGCACCCTCCCAGATGCTCTCAAACTCAACTGCACCCTCCCAGATGCTCTCAAACTCAACTGCACACTCCCAGATGCTCTCAAACTCAACTGCACCCTCCCAGATGCTCTCAAACTCATCTGCACCCTCCCAGATGCTCTCAAACTCAACTGCACCCTCCCAGATGCTCTCAAACTCAACTGCACCCTCCCAGATGCTCTCAAACTCAACTGCACCCTCCCAGATGCTCTCAAACTCAACTGCACCCTCCCAGATGCTCTCAAACTCAACTGCACCCTCCCAGATGCTCTCAAACTCAACTGCACCCTCTCAGATGCTCTCTAACGCAACTGCAACCTCCCAGATGCTCTCTAACTCAACTGCACCCTCTCAGATGCTCTCAAACTCAACTGCACCCTCCCAGATGCTCTCAAACTCAACTGCACCCTCCCAGATGCTCTCAAACTCAACTGCACCCTCCCAGATGCTCTCAAACTCAACTGCACCCTCCCAGATGCTCTCAAACTCAACTGCACACTCCCAGATGCTCTCAAACTCAACTGCACCCTCCCAGATGCTCTCAAACTCATCTGCACCCTCCCAGATGCTCTCAAACTCAACTGCACCCTCCCAGATGCTCTCAAACTCATCTGCACCCTCCCAGATGCTCTCAAACTCAACTGCACCCTCCCAGATGCTCTCAAACTCAACTGCACCCTCCCAGATGCTCTCAAACTCAACTGCACCCTCTCAGATGCTCTCAAACTCAACTGCACCCTCCCAGATGCTCTCAAACTCATCTGCACCCTCCCAGATGCTCTCAAACTCAACTGCACCCTCCCAGATGCTCTCTAACTCAACTGCACCCTCCCAGATGTACTCAAACTCAACTGCACCCTCCCAGATCCTCACAAACTCAACTGCACCCTCCAGAATCCTCAAACTCAACTTTGCCCGGGCAGATACTCAAAGCCACGCCTTACCCAGCCACTTTTCTGCGACACTCGTTAGTGAAATTGTTGGAGGCCGGGCGCCGCAGATCCCACAGCTTGATGCTCTGATCCTTGCTGTTGCTGAGGAAGTGCCGGCCGTCCTGCCTGCTGTCCAGATAGACAACTCCGCATTGGTGCCCGCTGAACATGGCGGCCGGAGGCGCAGTTGACGCGGACCGGAGGCAGCGCAGGTCCCACAATTTGATGATGCCGTCGTCGCCGGAGCTGAGCAGCAGATTCGAGCCCCGGCCGCCGTCGGCCCAGCAGACGGTGTTGACATCGTTGTGATGCCTGGCCGGGTACCACATGGGCCGGCGCATGGCCAGGTCGTACAGGCAGAGGGAGCCGCCGTTGCATCCCACAACGAGCAGGTCGCCGCAGGAGGACCAGCGGTGGCAGA
This sequence comes from Macrostomum lignano, assembly GCA_002269645.1. NCBI lineage: Eukaryota > Metazoa > Platyhelminthes > Macrostomidae > Macrostomum > Macrostomum lignano. The sequence goes on from NIVC01001256.1 coordinate 65,836, forward strand.
ACATGCCCCTGCTGGGCCCAGGGGTGTGGAATTGGGATTTATTGCGGACACTCTGAGAGTAGCTCGGCATGCCTGAGCCTAAGCATGCGGGTTTTGGATTATGAAAGTGAAATTCGGGATATTGAGATTGGAGGATGATGGAATCTGAAATTTAGGATGATTGAATTTCAAACAGGGAATTCGGGATGATTGGGATTGGGGAATTCGGGATGATTGGGATTGGGGAATTCGGGATGATTGGGATTGGGGAATTCGGGATGATTGGGATTGGGGAATTCGGGATGATTGGGATTGGGGAATTCGGGATGATTGGGATTGGGGAAATGGGACGATTGGGATTGGGGAAATCGGGATGATTGGGATTGGGGAAATCGGGATGATTGGGATTGGGGAAATCGGGATGATTGGGATTGGGGAATTCGGGATGATTGGGATTGGGAAATTCGGGATGATTGGGATTGGGAAATCGGGATGATTGGGATTGGGGAATTCGGGATGATTGAGATTGGGGAAATCGGGATGATTGGGATTGGGGAAATCGGGATGATTGGGATTGGGGAAATCGGGATGATTGAGATTGGGGAAATCGGGATGATTGGGATTGGGGAAATCGGGATGATTGGGATTGGGGAATTCGGGATGATTGGGATTGGGAAATTCGGGATGATTGGGATTGGGAAATTCGGGATGATTGGGATTGGGAAATTCGGGATGATTGGGATTGGGAAATTCGGGATGATTGGGATTGGGAATTTCGGGATGATTGGGATTGGGAAATTCGGGATGATTGGGATTGGGAATGATTGGGATTGGGAAATCGGGATGATTGGGATTGGGAATGATTGGGATTGGGAAATCGGGATGATTGGGATTGGGAATGATTGGGATTGGGAAATCGGGATGATTGGGATTGGGAAATCGGGATGATTTCAAAAGTGGAAAATAAGAAAGTGAAAAACAAGGAAATAAAAGATAATCAATCCCAGGTGCTAAGCTGCAAGACCCGCACACACCTGTAGGCGCCTTCGTCCGCATCGTCAGCGCTGAGCAGTGACAGCGGCTCGTGCAGGTCGGAGTGAACGCCAACCAGCTGCAGACAGTGAGACCAGCTACTGTACACCAGGTGATGGCCGGTCGGACTTAAAGACAGGTCAAGTACGCTCCAGCCAACGTCCCGGGCGAGCACCTGACACAGGATGGAAATGACAAATTTGACTAAACAGCTGAGAAGTGAAATTCCACCTTGAAAATTCCATTTGATGCTCCAGAATTGAGAGATTCGAGTGCGTACCAGCCTCCACAGTGAAAACGGTACCTACCGAGGCCAGTAGGCGCCCCAGTGTCACTTGCGTCGCCCAAAGTTGATGCAAAGTCTTGGGCGACGCAAGTGACACTGGCGCGACGGTATAGCGACTCTGGGGCCGTAGAGTATTTGAGGCGTGCTGGAGTCGCTTGATGAATTAGACTCACATCTCTAGCGAAAGTTAAGCACCAACACGACACGCCAATAAAAGTGCACGTACGATCCCGGTCGCTGGGATTTTGTTTTCGTTGGAATTATAAATCCAGTTGCTTAGCTGGAACCTGGGGTTCAAAACTGGGACTTATGGAAGCCTGTCTGAGCTTTGTTGTTGAGTAATTACTGTATAGTTGCTGAAAATTTGCCTTCGATGTCGAAAATTAAGTCAAAAAATGGCAATTTTAACCATGGGCCACTCAGCACATTTGCGTGTAAGTCACCTGCAGTTAGGAGTGAGTTTAATATAAGTACTTTTTTATTTAAAGACAGACTCGTTTATTGGCCCCCTGATCCCCTTAGATTACCCACCCGTCAAAGTCAATTGAATTGCTATTCTTTTCATATAAAAAAGCTTTCCCATTCTTGCTTGCTACTGAAAGTAGAAAAGCAGCATTTCAAGTCCGAAATTTCAACTCACCGACTTGAGCGGCCGAAAATTTCCTTCACGCGTGTCGAACAGCCGGATTGGCGAGTTGGTGCCCTGCGCCGCGCACATGAACACGTCGCCTGGCTCGGAGAACAGGCCGCAAAAGAAGAAGCTGCGACCCTTCAGCACTACCCGGGTGTTGTTGGGCAGGTGCTGGTGCGCCAGGTGGTAGCGCTGCTTGGCGCCAAAACTGAGACACCGGTTCAGCGCCACGTTTGCCACGGAAACTCGAGAGGCGCCACCTCCGCGAGCGGCCGCATCGCTGGCTGAGCTGGACTCGGCGGGGCCGGCGGCAGAGGTGCAGGAATTGAAGGGGAAGCAGAAGGATATGCCGCCTGCTTTTTGCCCGGCTGCGTGCGAGTGGCTGCAGCTCTCGGCCGCTCCGCCGCTGGAGTCCAGCAGCAGCCGGTGAACGCTGTGTCGGAGGCGGCTGTTTGCGAAGTCGGCCGCCAAACGCGGCGGAGCATCGTGCAGGCGGCTACGGGAGCGGGTCGCGTAGGCGCTGTCGCGACCGCTGAGGGTTGCGAGCGGCGGTGGCTCAGTGAGTGCTATGAGGCATCAGCTGGGGAGAGTCAACTGAGGGTCAGCCCAGGTCACGAGTCAACTAGTGAAGGGTCAGCTCAGGTCATGAGTCAACTAGTGAAGGGTCAGTCAAGGTCATGAGTCAACTGGTGAAGGGTCAGTCAAGGTCATGAGTCAACTAGTGAAGGGTCAGTCCAGGTCATGAGTCAACTGGTGAAGGGTCAGTCAAGGTCATGAGTCAACTAGTGAAGGGTCAGTCAAGGTCATCATGAGTCAACTAGTGAAGGGACAGTCAGTCCAGGTCATGAGTCAACTAGTGAAGGACGAACAAGGTCATGAGTCAACTAGTGAAGGGACAGTCAAGGTAATGAGTCAACTAGTGAAGGGACAGTCCAGGTCACGAGTCAACTAGTGAAGCGTCAGCTAAGGTCACGAGTCAACTAGTGAAGGGTCAGCTAAGGTCACGAGTCAACTAGTGAAGGGTCAGCTCAGGTCATGAGTCAACTAGTGAAGGGTCAGCTCAGGTCATGAGTCAACTAGTGAAGGGACGGTCAAGGTCACGAGTCAACTAGTGAAGGGTCATTTAAACTCATGAGTCAACTAGTGAAGGCACATTCAAGGTCACAAATCAAGGGTCAACAGCGCCAGCATAAAACTCACAGCAGGTGCAGCAGCGACTCAATGCCGGGATGATCGAAGCTGTTATCGCTGTCATCGCTCTCGTCTGACACGAGCTCAACATTATCGTCAATTTCCAACCGTCTGTGCATGTCAGGAGGTGTCGCTGGAAATGACAGACCAAGTATTATTGGAAAAAAATTGTTAGAATAAATAAAACAAATAAAAGGATTTTGACTCAACTACTGTAGACCCTATAAAGGATTTATTTGAGAACTGAGAACAGCAATGATTCTTGATGAGTAGCTTTATAATAACAAAGTAAATTTATAATAATAGACATCGGGTCATAAACGCAGCAGTGAGCGTTACGTCAGCAAATTAACACAAAATTTATTTAATTTTATTGCAGAATGGGAAGAGAAACACGGCCCTCTGTAATCCGGGAACGGGCGGTATCAACTCAGTCACAATTTGGTCAATGCAAAGGGACAAGAATGCATAAAAGACATCAGAGCCGGGCCAGGAAATGCTTGCAAGCAACCAGGCGATAGGGAAACACACAACAGTTACACTGTAAGAAATTAAAAATTGTGCAGCTGTGACACCGCAGCTCAGCTGAACAGGTCGCCAACACTGGGCAGGGGCGCCAGGCCGCCGGACACAGCGGGCAGGGAGGCCAGGTCCGGCAGGTTGGCCAGGTGGGAGCTCAGCTCCTTCTGCAGGCTGCGCAGCTCCCGCAGTCGGCGCCGCTGGTCCTCAAGCCGGCGCTGACCGGTGGCCAGGGCGGCACGCTGCTGGCGGCAGTAGGCGCGCAGGTCCGAGTGGAAGCCGCGGCGCCGCGCCACCTCGCTGGATAGCTGGGCGTTGTAGGCGGAGCAGACTTCGTCCGCCTGCGTCACCTCGCGGAGCAGCCGCTGGCAGTCTCGCCGGTTTTTGCAGGCGTCCACGGAGGCCTCCTCGACGATGTGCTTCGGGAAGCGAGATATTCGACGCCGCATCTCGGCGCTGCCGCTGGGTGCGGCGGCCAGGAACTGCAGCTCGGCGAGGATCTGCTCCGAGTCCGGCTGCTCTTCCGCCGCTTCGGCCTCGGCGGCCGCGGCAGCCGCTTCCCGGGCCTCGGCCAGGCCGGCACGGAGTGCCGACGCCGACGCAGCGACACCGGCGCCGCCGCCGTAGCCGGTGGCGATGGCCGAACCGACGCCCACACCGTTGTTGTCATCGTCGTCATCGCTGCCGACGCCGGCGTCCCGCAGTGCCGGGCTGACGGGACCCTCCTGCCCGCTGTCGTCGCTGTCACCCTCTTCTTCGTTCGGCAGATCGTCGTCATCGTCCTGCCCGACGGCCACCCCGACGGCCACTGTCGCCGGAGCTGCTGCCGATGCGGCGCTGTCGGTGCCGGTCGACGCTGACGCGGTTTTGCCTTCGCTCTGCCGGCCGGCATTGCGTGGCGCGAATTTGTCCAGAATCTGGCGGCAGCACTGCAGCTGGTCGGGCTCGAACACGTGCCGCTCGTGCCAGATGCGGACCAGCCGGTCCAGGCTGGCCATCACCTTGGCGTCGGCCGCCTTGGCGCAGTCCTTCATGGCGTGGGACAGCACGGCGCTGAACACGCGTAGGAACTCAGGGCCCTGCTTGCGGCTGTTCTGCACAACATCGTTCATCAGGTAGAGCAGGGTCAGCTTCCGCTTTCGGTGCACTGTCAATGGGTGAGGGGGTGGGCCTAAATTACATAAGTGCATATATGTGACATTACTATTTCTATAGCCAATGCTTCATCAAAACAGACATTTTTGAGGCTTACTTCTTCACTAGCAAACAATCCTTGTACAAGCTATATATTGGTTTTGTCAGCCTAACTGAGAATAAAGCCATCCAAAGTGAGAATCCTGCCTACGCTGACTGCGAAGGGCCTGGCTGCGTGCAGCCTAGTCTATGAGCCATAGACTATAAAGTAAAAGCAAAATAAAAGAATACGACGCATAGACCAATCGATTCTCACATTGGATGGCTTTTTATCACTTTGCTTGTCCTTTATTGTCTATGGCCCATAGACTAAGCTGCACGCAGCCAGGCCCTTCGCAGTCAGCGTAGGCAGGATTCTCACTTTGGATGGCTTTATTCTCAGTTGGCTAAAATCTTAACTGTTGCTCAATTTTGATCCATTAATTGGCAAATAAACATGCATTCAAAGACTAGGAAGCAACATGCCATCTTTACACTTTGGAGATCCGGGTGCAAAGCAGCTGATATTCATAAGGCAACTCTGAACTACACATGGCAACCATTCTGTCAACAAAATGACAATGAACAAGTAGGTGAATGAGTTCAGGGGTGGAAGAACTGACATGAACTAGAACTAAACTGACTGAAGGTCAGGATACCCTGAGATCCATGCCAGTAGTGGCCTCATCTTGGATCCATTCTTGACTTGATTGATAAAGACTTACTACCAAAGCGTCTGCAAAATCTATCATGCTTTTTTATCAGAAAGATAATGAATAGGCAACTGAATGAGTCCAAGGGTAGAAAAACTAATGTGAGCAATATGCTAGAGTCAGGATACTATGAGATCTGTGATAGTAGCAGCCTAATAGACTGCATTCTTGACTTTATCATTGATCAATGAAGACTGCCACCAAAGCATCTGCAAAATAGCTAATAAACTAGATTATTTAAAGTCCACAGTTTACAAATGTCTGCAGATGATTCATGTCAAGCTAAGTGCCTATTGGGTTCCCTAATAGCTCACTGAGGATATGAAGCTAGATTGTCTATATAGAAAACTTGTGTCTAATGTTCTATAAGTCTATGACTAATCTCCTTTTATTTAAATGCACATATCTCTTAAAATACAAATCTAAATCAATTGCAGTTTAAATCATTTTTAAAGAGACTTGCCACTTTCAAACAATACCAAACTTATATCAATGCAATATATCAAATGTCTGCTACAAGTAAAAGTAACACTACTTTCTGGACATTTCTTATAGTACTTACTGTTAAATTCCCTATTGGAATAAATGGACAAAAGGCATTCAACTGTTTATCATAATTTTGGAATTTTCTAATAGCATATTGCAGCTAGTAAGCTAAAGTCAAATCAAATATTGTAAATAAAGTTTTTAGGTAAATAGCAAAAGTAATGATTGTCTAATTAAGGCTAATTTTTTGTCATCTAATTAGTGCTTGTACATGTATTCAATACTAAAATTAATATGTTCTGTGCTATATTTTGTCTTTGAGCTACAATTTTAGGCCCTTTGTTATGTGTTAATAGGTATTCTATACTTATTTTAATAGGTTAAATTGCTTAGAAAGTGTAAATTTTAAAGAAAAAAAATATATATTAAAATAAAAATACTTATTTATTTAATAGGCACAGCCTATCATAGTGAATCTGTTATAAACCTGGATGGAATTCTTGCAGAAAAATCACAACGCGTTATACGATTGCGAGAAAAAAATGCAATTTTGCGTCAAAAAATTGGGAAAAAATGTGTCGCAGAATTTTAGACAAAATTGCTAATTCTTAATATATGCAAAAGTGCGCTTGAGATATTGGATTTTGCAAAAGATAATCCTACTAGCTAAGATCACGAAGAAAAAAAGAATAAAAAGTAAAAACTAAATAAGGCACAAAAGTAAAAATTTGAAAAAAATTCTATAAAAAGTAGAAACTCGTAACATTCTCTAACATATGTATTTGGATGTAAATTCAAATCACTACATTTTCTTAGAATGCATTTTTCGTTATTGTCTCGTTATTTCGTTATTTTGCGACGTGCTAAGTACCAAAATAAAAAATGCGACCAATAAAAAATATTTTGCGCACCATAAAAAAATCGCATAATTCCGTTTGACTTAAGAAATACAAGAATTCCATCCTGGGTTATAAATGCTTTTAATATTCTTTACCTTTTAAAAATTATGAAGCCTAAAGCTATTTAACAATAATAACCTATAAAACCTAGATACTTAAAGATCTTTCAAAATTAAAATAAATCAAAAGAAAAAAGACCCTTAAAAGGTAATCCTACACTTCCATTCGGTAAATTATTTTCACATTTGAATTCGTACCACCGAGTCAAATGACGTCGATTGGCAATGTGTCTATGGCCAAAAGTTTGAGCGAACAGAGTTTAAAGGGGTGTCAGTTTAAGGGAGCTGTTGCTTGTGAGCTGCTTGTTTTATTGAGCTTCAATTTCCCATATCTTCCAGTCTTCATTGCCATGGAGACATGTCCACACCAACACCGTGGAGGGCACATGGGCCCACGCGAAGCGCAACAACCTTAATGACCTGCAGACACACTCTAAGTGACTATGCGCTCTAACAGACTGCTACCATGTTCCACTGTTTTAGTTTTGTTTGGTTACATTGTTATTTACCACGCCTGTTCAAAATTCAATGTCAAAATAATTTACCGAATGGAAGTGTAGGATTGCCCCTTAAAAATTAATATTTTAATTATTGTAAAATATAATTAAAAGTGAACTTTCTTGAGTTTTTTAAGCACTTTTATAAATAGAAAGTTTTTTATCTTATCTTGTGTGCCTTATCTGATTTTTTTAAATAGGCCTAGAAAAGTCAATTTAGAAATTTAATTACCTAATACATGCTAAAAGGGTACAATCTTGAAATACTTGTAACTTGGCCTAGTATTAAAAAATAGCTGAAATTGTATTTTAGCAGACAGTTTGTTTCAAATTTAAAGGATGATAGTTATACTTACCCTTTTTCAGCTCTTTGTACCACAATTTCCCTACGTGCTTACATTTGTTTTTATTCTGAATTAACCAGCTTGACAAATTCTGAATGCTTGCTTGGGTACCATTTAGAGATCCAAGCTTCTCTAAAAATGTCTGATCAAACTGATCCATAGTACTAACAAGTGATAATTGACAAAAACAGAGTCTTTAGCAATAAAAATGTTGTTCTTGCTCCGCTATACTTTTAATGCAAGTATGCAACAGTCTGATCGTCAGGCTTATATAGGTTGGCTTGGCAAGCGAAGCGAAGCGGCGCAAGATATATATCTTGAAAATTATTTTAAATCTTTATTCAAACTGGTGCGAAAATAAAATTACGATTGACAAAATCGCGATTTGGCTTCCCATTGGCAACTACAATATTAAGCTTAGCTTAAAGCTGTAAAAAGAGCTGTACTTGTGCACATGCGATCGCGAAAAGGCGAGAAAGTTTGTTCATTACTGACTGTGAACTGAGCTTGAGCGAGAGCCGTGACTGCATTTCGTGACTGCTAGTAACTTGAGAGGCCTAGGTCGACATGCGAGACAGCGTGGGGGGATCTGAGGCTTGTAGTCGTTGTAGACCTGCAGTCTTTACCCGCAGAATAGAGGGGCAGGCGTGAAGCATCGCAGATCATGGCTCGAAAGACGATAGATACATGCAGTCTGTCTCATACTTCACTGGCATGCTGAATACGCCTTCGCGAGCTAGACGGAGAGAACTCGAAAGCATGATGTAGAGCAGAACGCTCTGGTTGGTTGGGAAAAGCTGGACGTTCATTAATTGTTGAGACAGGAGTCAGCTATAAGGTAACCTCTAAGGCCAGAACAGTTTCTCGATACGATCGTCACCGGTGTGCTGAGGCTACGAGCGCTCGTACTGTCTTCCTATTGATACAAAAAGAACTACGAAAGTATATACTGATAAATCCATGCGATTAGCTAGGGTAGTAGCCTTCTACAGGTACTTTAGCCGCAGCAGCATTAGTTGATTAGTACATGCAGCTCGAGTGTACATCTATTTCCATTCAGTTATAATTTTATAATCAAAATAAATGCCGATTGCAGAGAGCATGCTATTTAAGTTCCGTCATCGAGAACTTAATCTGCATTCGTGATCACTTGCAGTCGCAAAAGAGAAACTGCGCAGCCACCTACAGTTTGCGCAGAGTTGATTATGCAATGGGAGCAAGATTTTTCGAAAAATTGATGATTGCTAGCCACAAATTTTACTTGCCGAGTACTTTTATGGGATAAAAGCTGAGTGAATTATCGACCGTCACTCTCACAGAAAGCGGCTTATCTCTGAGATCAGGGCTTCAAGTTCTCGGAGCTTCAAAATGTATCTGCCGCGCTCAAAGAAAATGGTAATACGAGTACAATACTTCGAACACTCTATCCGTACTCAAGTTCAGCTTTGCATGCAGGCTTGATGACGATGTGCTGACATGAAATTTATGGCTGGTGCTTGTGACTGCATAGTTACAGTATAGATTCCCCAATGTTGGGCAATTCGCTTTCTTGCCTATAAACTTTAAGCTAAAGAAGACTGTTAAAACCAATTTGGAAGCTGCAGGGACTATGGGCGATCCTTAAGGATTCAGCTTATTAATTGTATAAAAATCTCTACTCTTAAGACGCAACGATTTTCTACTGTCAGATAATGCAGTGCTGAATCTTCCATTGGCCAAAGAAGCTCAGCTAAATCCTCATTGGCTCTGTGGGGAATATTTAGAGAAGAGAGATGCTTTAGCCACATCGATATTCCATTAGGGTTTACAGATCTTAAAAAAGAAAACTGCCTTTTGGCACTGTCTTTTGCATCATAATAAAAATACAGTTTGCAGTGAATTTTCAGCCCACATTCGAACCCTAGCATTGAACAGTATAACCTGCTGTAATGACTCACACTAGTTCTCAAAAACCAACGCAAGCTGCATTTCTGCACCGTTGCGTGTCGTTGAATGACCGTCACAGCACGCAGGTTTTTACTTTCATTCTGCCGCCACACCTGCTCAAGGGATACCTACCAGAGTGCAGTTCGAAAGACTTTGTCTACGCCTACCAAAAGTGGCGCGTGGTGTTCACCAGGGACGATCGGCACCTGGGCTGCTTCCTGGAGCTTCGGAGTCCTGCCGAGCGGACTGAAGTACGCCTCGATTTCAGCTTCACTGTACTCAACCGGAACCACTTTACGGGTAACGAGACCTATCAGGAGAAGGGCATGGTGTTTGGCCCGTCCTGCATTCAGCTGGGCCGAGCCACCTGCCTGTGCGTGGCCGATCTGGAGCAGAGAGGCTTCATGTTCCCGGATGGCCGCGCATTGGTCGAGGTTGAGCTGCGCAGTGCGAGCACCGAGTTCAAGGAGGAAATTCTTCCTTCGCTCAGGGATGTCAGGGGCCAGCTAGATGCCGAAAGCATTGAGAGTTCCTATTTTACCTTCGCCAGCTGTGACTGGAACATGGTCGTCAATGTCCGCGAGCCTGACGGATGCGGCCGCCTGCAACCCTGCCAACCCAGCCTTCTCATGCAAAGGCACAACAGCTTTGATCACCTGTGCCGCATCCGTTACCGGGCCAGTTTTCAGGCTGGTGGCTACATCTACCACACGGAGGTCATCGACCAGCTGCTGGACGCCAAAGGCTACGGCCCAGCCCAGTCAATCGGTCAAGCAGCAGCTGGTTTATTCGCAAGTCTCAGCCCCCGAACCCCTCTGCGGCTGAGCATCTCCTTGCTGTCCGTGTGGCCAGTAACCCCGGTGGAACTGATTCCTACCAGCAGAAATAAGAGCGCGGCCAGATGCTATGACACTGACAAGCAGCAGTGGGTGGTAGAGAGCGACATTCTCGGTCGACAGCTTAGGCTGCGCTTGTTCTACAGCGACGTCAAGAATGTGCCGCGACATTTTGCTCGTCTGGTCAGCTGGAACGCCTGCGTGGTGCCTGCAGACAAGAGCAGGCCGGCTGTCTCTGCTCTTAACGGACCTTTCACGGGATATTACTCGCAGAAGGACGGGGACGGTGGCTTTGAGGTCGAGGTGGAGGTGCCGGTTGAGGAGGTAAGTCGGGATGGGGTTTGTTTTCTCATTTAAAGGTGGGATTAGATAGCTTTCTACATGTAGCTGTGCAACTATTAGCTGTTTTTAAATATGCTATAGCAAGGGCCCCAATCAGCTGAATATATTCCACTTTAAGTGAACTCACCTCGACATATTCTACTCAATAGAATAGAATATTTCGCAGTAGAAACGTTTCAGCTATTATAGATGATAATGGTAATGGGTACGTCTGATGCTCCACTCGTAACATGGGAAAGCGTTCATTTTAAAGATCCTTGATCTTTGAAGACTTCTCAGATCTGTAATTAATTCTTGTGTAAACGAAAGGAGCTTCCTCGTCAGAAGTAATTCACGGCTCGGCTGCACCGCTCATCCATCAGGTCGCGAGACGCTGAGCTCAAGCGACTGAGGCTTAATCGAACGGATCAGTAATCTGCATGGAGACTGGCGGGAACAGGAGGCGAGGAGTTGCTCAGGGCCTGTGAGCACGCGGGCATGAATAAGCCAGGCTGCTGTCTCCCCAGGTCACATCTCGTCAATAATAGAGCCCTGTTGACAAGCTTTTAATCAATTGGTTGGCTGGCTGTGTGCTGTAGACACTGAGCAGAAATCCTCATACTCGAGGCCTTTTAATTAGTTTGATATGGGGGCCACTTCAGCTTCCTCCTTTGTGCCAAGGACTTCTAGTCAATGCGGCGCCAATTCCCAAATTCTGACGTTGAAATCCGGCTTGAGACTCGCCTTCCAAATGCAGAGCCTGATTTGCATAAAGCTGCAGTTATTGATCGGCCTCTGCGGCAAGTTCATAGGGGTCCGAGATGTCAAAGCAGTTCTAGTTCAGCTGCCATTCGGTGGACCTCTCCTCTCTCTCTAGTGCTTGTCTCTACGGAAAGTCAGACAGGAAGCGTGCAGCCGCAGAGCTCAGTGGGAAACTCTTGAATTTAGGTTTAATAGGATTCCGATTGGAATCTATCAAATAGGCACCGCTTCGTCCTCCGGTAAGCTATTTATGGTACAATTCTGCTACGTCAAGTAAAAATACCACTCTGTCACACAGACTGAGTTAAATCTGAGTCGCTCTCGCTCACGGCTTTGCCAAAATTCTGATGGGGCACACAACGCGGCGTCCTGGTTTTGTAGAATGCTTTCTGATGAATTGCCTTCTGATAGTGCAGAGGTAGAATTCATAATTTAAGAATTTTATGCTGCTTACAGATTTGGGAAAGCGAATCGTGGAGCAGATGCAACATAGTGAGATGCCTTGTTTACACACAAAGGCCTGTGTGTACAAGAGAGCCACTTTGTAGGCAGATGCCATGACCGGATTTTCCAATTCCCTCTCGCTTCAGCCCCTCCCCAGCCCGATCCCATTCCAGCAGACTCTCTCGCATCTTTCTGTCCGCGGAATTCGCCTGTCTTTTCTGAATATCCTCTTCTGCTCATCTCACTTTTTTGCTAATTAGTGAAGGACAGGTATGCAGGCTGTGCCTTTCAGTCTGCTTTCGCGGCAGAGTTTCCTGACCCGCTGGCTGCCCCGCACCTCATCAGTCTCGGCCGTCTGTTGCTGCATGGCGATCGCAAAGTTTGCCTGCTCACGCTCGCGAGTTTGCGGGACCTGCCAGTCCGCATTCCGGACTCGCCCGATTGCAAAATCATGTGCATTTGTTTATTGCTGAATTAGGCGGAGAAAGCCCGCACTGACTTGCTGTTTGCTTGCCCCCCCCCTGCCGCCCGATCTTAAGCTGCGGGCAAAGCTAATCCACTGGAAATGACTGAGATGCTATATGTTAGGCGGATATTGCCCTTGGGACAAAAATAAATGCCAACTCGCTTCCCATTTCGCAGTATGCTTTGGGATCCTTGAATGCCTCCGCTGAGTCCTCATATGCCTCTTTTATAATTATGCATCGATGACTGAGCATCCCGAGTCCTTCAGCCCAGCCGATTTGCCAGGCCTGAAACTTGGACCACCCACGCACCTTGCTAAAAATGTCACAGGGGTTATGCGCTGCGCTGCTGGATGCTCTGAGTCCTTGCTTCTTGCTTTGACAGAAATCCGATTAACCTCTTTGGACAAATCTTACCGCACACTTAGTGAGACATTTCCGTGTGTAAGTCGTGCTGTAAGATATAAATTAGCTAGCATTTAGCATTTCAGAAGAAGATTTGAATTCATTTATCCGAGTTTCATAGAATCTTATGCAACTCAATAAACGTTACTTGTTGCTGTATTATGGGTGCTCAGAAAACTCAGACCATAAAGCATGTTTATAGTACGTTACGTGGCGTCAGCTTATGCAATTGCTCTGCTGCCAGAAGAGGGGCATTAAAATACTTTAGTGCGTCCAAAAAGTTCTTAGACACCCCTTCTATCTCTGCATCTGTTCAATAGATTTTTATAAAAATTGACACAAACATGGACCTATATGTAATCAATTCAGTGCTAAAGTTTCAGCTTAATCGGGTTGACAGAGCAAAAGCAATCGATCATTTACTGAGGAACCTACGAAATTAGCAATACGATTTTAAACTCAACAAAATTTGAAAGTTAACGAGCAAACAGTTCAAACTGACAAGTTCCAGAACTTCAAAAACAGATCACCAATCGTGAAAATCTTCAGAAGAATCTTCAATCCGTCGAATGCGCTTGTCGTATCGCATCGGCAACTCCTCATCCTCAATCCACGCCGACCACATATCCCTAGGTGTCGCTCTGATCAGCCCTCAGCAGCCGCTTGCAGCTCGGGGAAGCTGGCGAACCGCTGGCCTCTTGGACTCATCCTGCGTGCTGGATCTGCTCAGATTGAACTCGTCTCCCAGAGCTGAAACTGTCGCCCTTTGTTGCAAGCAGACTTCGTATCGGCGAAATATTCTTCTGCTCTTAAACCACCTGAGGCTGGTTCCGCGTCTCAGCGCACTCTGGCTATGCTGCTTACTGCTTTGTTGTTTTTTGCTCTTTAATCTATGGCTAAACCTTCACAGCTTGCATTAGTATTAAATCAATTAAGGTATTTATCAATACTCAGTGAAAGCAGTGAATTTTGCTGATTACTTTTTAGAAAAACGAGCTGCAATGTCACCACTGGAGTCCAGTTTCGATGCTCTTCCAAAATCGTAATGCTAATTTCATAGGTTTTTCAGTAAATGATCGATTGCTTTTGCTCTGAAATTTTAGCACTGAATTGATTACATGTAGGTCGATGTTTGTGTACATTTTTATAAAAAATCGGTTAAACAGATGCAGAGATAGGAGGGGTGTCTAAGAACTCTTTGGACGCACTAAGGTAATTATTGTTCTATTTTATGTCTATAACGACGGCATGTGTTTAGCGCTCTAATATCTATGGCTAAGACATATATCGTTCGTGTATTACTATTACTATAGATTTTTGCAGCCCATTTGGGCTTACGCGCATTGAATTTAATCCAAGATAGGCTTGCCAATGTAACGGGGCTTTTGTCTATGGTAGCAAGGCTGGCACAGCGGCATTTAGTTTGGTCCAACGAGCATCGATTTGGTAAAAACGCTCGTGAGCCATTCGGCAAATTCTTGCCCTCTTGCAACTGTCTGCTGGTTGTTGCGCACCGCTGGAATGTCGGCGTCTGTACCAACAATTTTCAGTCGTTTTTCCAGAGCTCTGCTGATAGTCGAAATGATGAAATCTGACAACCAACTGGAACTGTTCCTTCACTTCTGCTGCACTTCTACAACGTCAACAAAGGATTCGTCTCAACTGCATCGAGTAGCAGTTGGACCTGAGGCTCTCGCAACTTGCCTTGGCGATTGCCACCACCCTTTTGCAGGCGACCTCTGCCGGCAGTGGTTTTAACGCGGTAATGGATGCTGTAAACCATCTTTTCTTTTACATTCGGCAGCCTTGCAATGTCATTTGGGTGTTCATTGAGTGCTTCGATCACAGCCCAATGGCACTCGTTCGACAGCTTAGCATATGGTCCACAATTCTGGGACTGATCTTACTCCACCACAGCAGTTGCAATGAAGCTATGGACCAAACTGATGATTGTTGGACCAAATTAAATGCCGCTGCCAGCCTTGATACCATAGACAAAAGCTCCGGTACATTGGCAAACCTATCTTGGATTAAATTCAATGCGCGTAAGCCCAAATGGGCTGCAAAAATCTATATTAAAACAATTTTTGCCGGCTTTTGGTCAGTCACTGTCCATTGGACAAGAAGTGGCCGGAAATCTTAGATCCGGCAACAATCATTTACAGATGGAAAACAATGCTATTGTTGCCAGGAAAGGGCTTTCGATTATTAGGTGTAAAAGGCAACAATAGATTTTTAGTTCCTTATATTTTTGAACAAAAAATTGCATATAAAAGTCAGTTAATAGCTGCTTGCAGCTGCTTGAAGGTTTCTTCAAACCAGTTTAAACTGAGAGTTATCGGGCGTCCCTTGGTTACAAACACTTTCGAATGTCATCGCTAATTCTCTCATTTTCTTTTTTGCCATGCAGCCTTGAATTAATAATAGTAATCCGAACGACAGTGAGCCGAAATGGCTTTGATCATAAATACCCTTTGTTCCTATATTTGTCGCTTATTTTCCCTAAAAGACCTGTACCTGTCAATCCGTTGAACACCTTTTCTTTGACAGCCTTTGAGAGCCGAATTGTCCTGCAGATGCTTGCGAATAGGACACAGGAGCATCGGTCCCGTCCTTATGTTTTGACGCCCTTTCCTAGAAAGATAGAGGCAGGAAAGCCTCTTTATCCGCTTCGCTTACCAGGTACTGTCTACGTGCATAGTCTCATTCATTTTTTTAATCGACACACAGCAGAGAGGCGAGTTTCAGAGCGCCTTGTCGCACAATTTGTCAGCTTTCTGTTTGCTGCAACCGATTGTCGCGACTACAACTGACTTGAATTTCATGTAGAATTTAAGAAAATAGTTTTTTATCAAGAAACAAGAAAATTTTCTTTTATTGATACTAAGGTCTATCTGCGTATTGAGGCTAAAACAAATGCGTATTGAGAGCGCTCCAGTGACCGAGTGACATGAGTCTCGTTCGTTTCAAGTGACCCGCTGCACTGCCTGAGATGAACTTATAAAGATGCCAAAGGAATTTGCAATCCAAACTTCTCCCCCCAGATCTGCGACCACAACGCCGGCTACACAGAGCCGCGGACTGGCTGCCTGACGGTGTACATCGAGTGGCGGCACTCGCATCTGGTTTACCATGACTTCTATCACCACTACGACGATATTGTTCGCCTGCACAAGCACCAGATGAGGTTTGATTAAAGAGTAAAGCATGCATGTTTTACACACAGATGAGGAGTTTAAAGTTACATAAAAGTACAAATATATGCTGTACATGCTAGAGAATCGAAAATCATGACTCAACTGAATGATTGGGCTAACTCAATGTCAATACCGACCAAAAACTAACGAGTCCACTCCTGCCTTACCGCCGCGTCCCTATCAGCCGGGAAGTGTCGACTCTGCAGTCGGAGAACTACAGCCTAGAGAAGCAGATGTTCAACTACCAGTTGAGCATCTCGCGACACGACGCCGGTGGTGACATCGACGACACCACTGCTGGCAGCGGCGGCAACGGCTGCGCGCGCATCAGCATCTGCGCTGGATCCGAAGGTGCTGAGGTTTCGAACCAAGCAAGCTTTGAGGCCGTGTCCTCCAATGACTCCGGTATCTCAGCGGGAGAGGCCACGGGAGCGGCAGCATCTGCAGCAGGAGCCTCGGCGAGGCGCCCAAGCCACAGGTTGCTGCCAAATCTGCCAGCCTCCTTGCCGTATGGAAACCATGGGCTGTAGTTGTATTGAACTTGTGTGCAGAGTCGGCAGCCTATTCATTAGTCGTTATTGATCATGGTAACTGCTGCGTTCCAAAATCGAATTCCACTGATCATTTTGTTCAAATCCCCTCTATTAAAGCATTCGCATCAAAGCCCTTTCGTCCGTTTAAAAGTTTTGTGATTTCTGGTATGTTATATTATGTATCGTAGGAGTTCAGTGCATAATAACTGCTTTCAATATATTTTATGAATATTGTCATTCTGCCCACCAAAGTGGCTTGAATAAGACATGTAAAAAGGATTGTAATGCAAGTGTCTCTAACGTAAAAGCTAAATAGGTATATTTTATGCGTTCGAATACTGTCCAGAGCACATGCCAAATGCTTTGCCTCCCCCCCGGGGCCCCGACTTTGTTGCGAAAAAATCGAAATGACCCATCAATGACCAAAATGAAAAGAAAGGATCCCTTTCTTACTTTTTTATGACTGCTTGGGAGTTTCTATAGGACAGCTGCATAATTACCTGTCTGTGGTGCCAAGCGAATGCCAGGCGCAGCAATCTTGGTGATCATGAAATAAAATTCCGCCTGTTAATTTGCTTTTAGTAGAGAAAATTTTGCAATAAATATGTTACAAAAACTACGTCATATATGTCGAGCGTAGCCACAAAGCTAAAGCATAGTTTTGTTCAAATAGCAGCAGCAACAGTTGTTAAAACACATGATTGAAGGATATTCACTCCTTCCTCAAATTTTATATCCTTCCGCTGCCAACTCCCAATCCTGCGCTGTCCCGAAGAACTTTAATCCCAATGCATCTGGTCCCCTAAGGAAAAAATTCTTCAGACTGCTCTGCGATTGCGATTAGCATAATCGATATCTGTGTAGCTAAGCAAATTAACGTAAAATACCATGAGCTCGAGTAGCGCAGTCCCATTTTAAGAAATTGTTTCTCATTCCTCTATGTACCTTATTATTAATTATCCCGTTCATGCTTGTATCATGACTGTATTGGAGTGTTTGATCTCTCTCTCTCTCTCTCTCTCTCTCTCTCTCTCTCTCTCTCTCTCTCTCTCTCTCTCTCTCTCTCTCTCTTTTGCTCTCATCATTGCCTTCTCCCACGTGCTCTGCCATCGCGTTTTCGGCTTTCCACTGCTACACAACAGTGGCACGCTGCGCTCACTGTACCAAATTCTTATATTCATTTATATGCTCAAGCATACGGTCATAAGAGGCCGGATTCTACACCTACACGAGCGCACTACAGTGGCATCGTAAGCAGGCCTACCCACCCTGCCGACTTTGAACTTGCGCGAGGAGCCCCATGCGGCACATACAAAGTGGAGCAAATGTTGGATCAGTTCCAGCTGTTTGCCGCGGCCGTTGATATCTCTGACCAGAAGCGACTGCGCCAACGCCTCTACACAGCAGGCGAGAACCTACAGGCCATTGCAGCCGGATTTGACGACACCGGTGATGACGTCGACAAGCTCGACAAGAAATCTCAATGAGCACTTCATCAGTCAATTCTAACTGTCCTTCACTCTGCTTCCAGCAGACAGGAGAGTCCCTGCACGACTGAGAGTCCCTGCGGCGGCTCAACGATACTGTGGACTGCTGCTGCAAATTCGAAGGCCTCCGGGATTCGCTGATAAGAGACCAGCTGATTGCCGGCTGCAGCTCCGAGCAGCTCCGCACGAGGCTGCTGGGAATGGACAACGTGGACATGAGCCAGGCGGTTCGGGTGGCCAGGGCAATGGAGGCAGCTGAGGCGCTGGCCAGCTTCATGGGGACCAGCGCTGCGACCGTGTAGGCCCGCCCGCCGCCAGATCTGCAGCCGCAGAGATCACAGCTACGCAGACTGTGATCATACAAAAGTGCATCCGCTGCGGCAGCTTCTGCCAACGCAGCTGCAGTGAAGCGGTAGGCCAGACCTGCAACCGATGCAGCAAGCCGAATCAACCCGCCAAGCAGGGGCGTCGCCATGGATTTTATCGTGGGGGGGGGGGCTATATCTTCAGAATCGGTGTTGTCAGCACTCATTATAGCGCCGCAGGCACTCATTTTAGCGCCGCAGGCACTCATTTTAGCGCCGCAGGCACTCATTTTAGCGCCGCAGGCACTCATTTTAGCGCCGCAGGCACTCATTTTAGCGCTGCAGCCACTCATTTTAGCGCCGCAGGCACTTGTTTGTCGACCTGCAGCAAAATTATTGATTTCCATAACGAGTCACAAAAAGGTGGGGGTGGGGGGCAAAGCATTGGCGTGTCCCCCCATATCTTTTACTCTGTCCTCCCTGTCCCCCCCCCGTTGGCGACGCCCCTGCCGCCAAGGCCTCGCTGCTGTCCGACTGGAGGACGTGCGAGCTCCGATAGTTGGCAGCGAGAAAGTGCAGTGCCCCCGAACAAAACTTGCATTCTACTCATGAGAATGGATTACACTTCCCGTTCTAACAACAAACTTTTGGCATGCAGTGTTGCCGCTCCCACATACAGTATATTTTTCAGAGAATATAGCTGTGTATGAGTACATTCTGTTGAGGACTTTGCTTAAAAACCCGGTAATCTCCTCAATAAAACAAATTAGAAAGACTTTTTTACTCGAATACTAATAAATAATAATTAGTCAGCCACATATAATGAATCTAGGTTTTTAAAAAAACTTTTTTACTGCATCTAAATGCTGTTGTTCTTAATATTTCACTAATTAACTGGATCAAACCAGGGTCCGCGGATGGGTCCAGTCCATGCAGCCTCGACGATGATCTGCAGGACCTCGACGATAATAGATCCATCCATATTACTTTAGTTTTGCAGTAGACAAATACCTTACCTTACCTAATCTATGTTCGATTGGATACCGATAACGTGCTATGTGTTTGATGCATATTTTAAAGAAAAATGCATGAATATGTTGTCATTTGCAGGAATGTCAATGTGTAGGCCCTATTGTCTTAATTGTCTATTGGTACATATGAAATATAAGAGCAGTAGAACTTGAAGCTTTTTTATCATTAATTATTGTTGTTGTAGAGGTTCTTTTCTTTATACCAAGTGGTCTATATTACTATGCTATACTTTTGGGGGCCAAGGGCACCCTATCCTTTGATAGCAAGGACTTTGAAAAATAAAGGGGATCAAGTATATCTTTGATTCTTTGCCAAAATATTGTCCTATCCCTACCTCATGTCCTCACTTAGACTTAGTGTCTGTGTTTTTCAAGGTAAAGACTTCAATAATGGTCTTGTGATTGCCTAGTCAATGATTAAATGGTTTTTGTAGGTTTTCTGCAAATTAATAATTGGCAGTGCTTATTTGGCTGACACCAGTCAAATAAGCGCGTCACTATTTAGCTGGCAGTCCTGCCCCACTGCTGGTCAAATAATTGCGTCACTATTTAGCCAGCAGTCCTGCCCCACTTCCAGAAGACTTCCAGAAACAATTAAACAAACTTGAAGGCAAGTAATAAATTGTACTGAATCTGCATTGATTTATATTCATTGCACCTACTTTGTATTGCCCAAAGTTTAAATATCTCAAATAAATATATATAATGGCATGGCCATTGGGTGCCAAGATTGCCAGCTAAATAGTGACAAGCTTATTTGACTAGCAGTGAGGCAGGATTTGCCGGCTAAATATAGTGACAAGCTTATTTGACCGGCTGTAGGGCAGGACTGCCAGCTAAATAGTGACAAGGTTATTTGACCGGCAGTGGGGCAGGACTGCTGGCTAAATAGTAGCAAACTTATTTGGCTGGTGCTGGCTAAATTAGCATTGCCTTAATATTTTTACAATATAATTACATAGAATAAAAGGCAAATATAAACTAATAAAAAGAAAAAAACTTTTTAAGTATTTATTTTATCATAAAAACTTTTAAATATGCTTATTTAGCTTTTACTACCAAGGCCAAGGCCAGGTTTATATTATAAAGTTATAATAAACTATATAGACTAAAGGCATTTTTTATTTTGCAACCTTTATTATTATCCTGTTGTCCATATGAGGTTTGGGGCTTTTAGTATATAATCCCTATTAAAAATGGCTAAGGCTCCTTATAATTAATTCAGAGTTGAAGAAGGCATATATATAAATCAAAACTCTGTGTGTCTGTGTGTGTGTCTGTGTGTGGACAATTTTGATCGCTATGGACTCCCAAACCGCTCAACCAAATTACACCTAACTTTACACCCACCTTAAACTTACTACGGAGAATGTCTTAGGCTACCTTAAAATTTCCTAAATTTGAGTCTTCCCACCTAAAAGTGCAAAAAACTGCTCAAAATGCGCGATTTTTTCACTAAATCCTCCATAGCGCCGCTCCACTTCTACCGATTCTCTTCAAATTTGACACAGGCAATTTTCAACTATTTTGACACAATCGTGTAAAATTTCAAATCTCAAAGTTAATCCTGAAAGCCGCTGTGCACTTTTAAAGTTAGGCTGTTTTTTTCAGCGAGGCAGCCACCCCAACCTCCGCCCGCCTGCCTCTCTTTCCCAATCTGGGCAAAGGGTGTAAATCAGGTTTTAAAATGCCTAACTTTCGGTTGCCATAAGTTTGCTCCACGTGAAGCAATTGACTTCTAACTTAACACAATTCTTCTTTGATTCATTCTCTGTCTAAATGTAAAGTTTCAACTCTCTAACTCAATCAGAACAGAAACTGTAAGCATGTGAAGTTTGTCTGCTTTTTCTGTTGTTGTGCCACTCACTCACTCCACTCATTCCCCCAGAGCCAGACGAAAGGTCAGGCGATAGGGCTCAATGTACATAGCAAATGTACAGTGTTTTGGAATAACTTTATTTATAGCTATCTCGCACCCCGAGAGTGGAGAGGCTACGTTTAGCCATAACAGTTTAGTGAGAAATTCTAACCACTGCCTTCCCCTCTGTATAGGCAAACTCTGCAGCAGTTTAACAGTGGATGGCAATTGGCAAATCGAGGCAATCCAGCATGGTTTGTAAAAGCGAAATATTTATGAAAAGGCGATGCGATGCAATGAAATACAACCCTACTAAATTAGGCACACCATGGAAATTTTAAGTTTCTCTTAAAAGTACTTTGAAATTTAAATGGCCTAAGAAATGCGCGTATTTCCTTGGTTGTTAGACTGATGCAGACTGCAGTGGAGCTGAAGATACACAAATTCCTTTCAGGGCTGCAAATTGGCAAGAAAGATGACGTGATCAAAGCATGAGAATAACGATGAGAGTAGTACGTCCCACAAACTGGCTTTCGAAGCAGGGATCGGCAGACTTTTACTTCAAAAGCCAGATAAAAAATCTAGCTTATGTGCGGGCCAGATGAGAGTGGAAAGGAGAAAGAATACCGGTAGACTTAGAAGAGATAGAAGAAGAAGAGATTAGAAGAGAGGAGAGGCGAGAGGGGGATAAGAGAAAACATGGAAGATAAGAGGAGAGACAAGTGGTGAGGAGAGAGCAGAGAAGAAGGGAGGAAGAAGCGAGAGGAGGGGAGAAAGGAGGGAGAGGAAAGAGTAAAGGTGAGAAGAGGGGAGAGATGAGACAGAGGATCGATGAGAGGAGAGTAAAGAAGAGTGAGAAGAGAGTAGAGATGAGAGAGCAGAAATAAGATGACAGAGGGTCAAGAGGAGAGGAGAGAGTAGAAAGGATAGAGAAGAGAGGAGATAAGAGGGGGAGAGAGGAGTGAGAAGAGAAGAGATAGAGATAAGAGAGGGGTGTAAAAAGAGGGGAGAAAGGAGAGATGAGATTGTAGAGATGAGACAAATGAAAGGAGAGATGAGAGAGTAAAGATGAGAGATGAAAAAGGTGAGAGGAGAGTGCAGAGAGACGAGAGAAGATAATAGAGGAGAGAGAGTATAGAAGAGGGAAGAGAAAAGAAGAGAGGAGTAATGAAAGAGAGGAGTCAGAAGAGGTGAAAGAGAAGAGTACAGGGGAGATAAGTGAGAGAACGTATTAGAAAGATGACAGATGAAAGAGCAGAGATGAGGGTGAACAGACGAGAGATGGGAGAGTAGAGAGAACAGAGGAGAGAGAAGAGAGAAGAGATTACAGAGACTAGAGGAGAGAGGAGAGGAAATAGGAGAATGAAGAGGGGAGAGAGTAGAGAGGAGAAGAGAGATGGGAGAGGAGAGATGAGAGAGAGAGAGAGAGAGAGAGAGAGAGAGAGAGAGAGAGAGAGAGAGAGAGAGAGAGAGAGAGAGAGCAGAGCAGAGAGAAACGCGAAGAGATAAGAGAGAAAAAATAAAAGAAGAGAAAGGAGAGATAAAAACGCAGACAAGAGAGAAGAGAGGTGAGGGAAGAGACGAGTGACGAGGGGAGAGAGAAGAGATAAAACAAGAAAAGAGATGAGAGGAAAGAGAGAGAGGAAAGAGGTGAGAGAAGAGACGAGAGAAGAGGGGAGAAAGGAGAGAGAGAGGAAAGAGTAGAGAGGAGAGATGAGAGAGTAGAGAAGAGAGTTAAGAGAAGAGAGAAAAGAATAGAGAGGAGAAGGAAGAGACGAGAGAAGAGGGGGAGAGAGGAGAGAGAAAACGAAAAAGTAGAGAGGAGAGAGGAGAGGAGAGAGAAAAGAAGAGGGAAGAGATGAGATAACAGATATGAAAGAGAAGAGAGATGAGGGAAGATACGAAAGAAGATAGGAGAGAAGAGAGGAGAGAGAAAACGAAAGAGTAGAGAGGAGAGAGGAGAGGAGAGAGAAGACGAAAAGTAGAGAGGAGAGAGAGAGGAAAGAGTAGAGAGAAGAGACAAGAGATGAGATAAGAGAGATGAAAGAGAAGAGAGATGAGGGAAGATACGAGAGAAGAGAGAGGAGAGAGAAGAGACGAGGGACGAGAGAGAAGAGAGGAAACAGAAGAGACGATAGAAATTTTAAAGGATCTAAGGGACGTAGGGAGAGTCAGGGAAAGGCCAGAGTTTGCCAATACATGTTTTAGAGTCAGACAGACATTGCCTGACATTCTGTGGAGTACCCCAGCAAACAATATCAACGTTTGCCTCAAACCCTAATTTTACACAAATGTGCTCCATTTTATGTCTACCTCTATCCTACTAACATTAATTTGTTTGTGTATGGCCTTAGATTTCAGAATACATGAAAAAGTAGTTCCGGGGATTGGAATTCCCCGGGTTCAAAATCCGCGGGTTTCAAAAGCTTGTTTGACTTATAATCTTTAGATATAAAGCCTATATAGAGAGGCCTATTTATATCCTATATTTTATTCTATGATCATTTAAATAGAAAGATTATATGACATTGACAAACCCATAGGCCTACTTAATAACTTTTGCCAACATATTTTTAGACACATCTTCTAACATTTTTATCACACTTAAAATGTTACAAAAAGTGTTAGAAAAAATGTTATAACTGTTAACTTTTGCTGACACTTTTCTAACACATCTCACAAAAAAATTTTACAACACTTAAAAATGCCAAAAAAAGTGTCATAATGGTTACCCTAACTTTTGCCAACACATTTTTAGACGTGTCTTCTAACACTTAAAATGTTGCTTGGAGCTAGGTCATATATATACTTATGACTATTTATATACATTTGTATATGTATGTTTGTTATGATATTGCAGCAGCCTATAGTATACTAGTTGTATTGCATGTCATTTGCATTAATTTATATACATATATATACATATACAATTAAGAGTCAATATTTTATTTTGACTATATACAATATATATTATATGAAAGTCATCTTTAATATTACTTCATTGTAGTCAAGTTAATACAAAATGCAAATTACTATATCGGTAAAGTTAGAATATTAGATAGTGTGGCACTTTAAAGTAATCTGAATCAAAAGCTCTTAAAGTCTCATAGAAAGTTTTAAAAGATGTGTCTAAAAATGTGTTGGCAAAAGTGATGCAGGTAGCTAACAATAATTATAGCTTAGTCTCTTTATAAAATTTTGTACCAAATAATTTTAGTAGCAATAGTAAAGTAATGTTGAAGATTTATAAATCTCTTGGTTCTTTCTATGCATTAAAATCACTGCATAGAAACAATTAAGAAGATTTGGTAAAACCTATGGCAACTTCTTTCACTTTGGTCATATGAGCTCTTCAATTGAAATTACATATATTCAATAATAAGATTATTGATAAGAATATATAAGAATAATATAAGAATATAGGACAAAAGTTAGAGGTGGGGCAGCATGGCCCCAACATTATAAAACAAAATAGATGTCTCTTGCATTTTTGTCCTATAATTACCTTCATATAATCTTTTTACTTAAATAATTGCAAAACAAAATTGAATATATGGGCTTCATATCTACTAAAGATATAATTCTAATCTAATATTTGCTTTCTATCCAGTTTGCTTTTCTGGATTTTTCAGTTCACAAAACTATATTTAACTATATTTACTTTGTGCTATGATCCTCTTGTAGAAATTAACTACTATTGATGTGATATGATTATGATTGTAAGACAATAAGAAGTCTCACTTTTGTCTTATAATCACCTTCATATAATCTCCCGATTCAAATGATTGCAGAACAAAATGAATATATGTGAACATATAAAGGCTTTGGATCTTGGTTATGCTTGCATTAAGTTTCATTTTTGTTATCTTTTTATATAAGACCAAGATTGCCATATACTATGATGGTCATGGCTAGGATTAGAGTTGCCTAAAATGAGAGCTAATCTATTATTGGATAGCTTGAGATAGATAAATATGGGGTTGCAATTCATGGATTATTAGGTTAAAGAAAAAATGTTCTGCATTCATTCTTTCTGCATTCAATTTATTGATCTTTTCAAGCCAGTAGAAATTCCAAGAAGAGGCTCACCTATAGCATCCCTGTCTTAATATATATTTTTCATAGTCAGAATATGTTGCATAGTTTCATACAAGTATACTGAGATATGCCTAGGAATAAGATAGGAAAGTCTTAAAGTGAGAGTATCATGCTCATCCTAGGGCATAACCTAGGGATTCACCCAGCCATTTCTATTGGCAACACACACATGTAAGTTGCTATTGGACAGAATAGTAGTCACGTGACAACTCTCAGCCAATAGCAACTAAAAATAAAACATATCTAAATACAACATCTAGAGCCATCTTGATAGTTTAACTTTGAGCTTTTTGAATTCTAGCAGGTAGGCAAAAGAGCCTAGTAATGCCTACTGCTAGTATACTGATACTATACTGATATACTGATATACTATACTAATATACTGATACTGGGGAAGACGCCCTCAAGAAGGACGATTTTGCCGCCTACATCGGAGCGTGGAAGATCGTCTTCCACCTGCTGCTCAGGCGTCGTCCAGCCGGCGATCGGCGCCGAGGTGAGTCCGTGAGCTCGGATAGCTCTGGGAACGAGTAATGCCGTTCCCAACCCCGTGCCAAACTAGGAGCGGGGCGCTGAGGGCGAACCTTAACGGCCAGCCCAATGATGACACTGCCACCAGCAACCAAATAAATAATCCGCCGCCGGCGAACCAACCTGTTAACCTGCACATTATTCAGATCAACCTGCACCACGCCCTTGCAGCATCTAGCAACCTTTCAGGCACCTTTGCCAACAAGGAAGTTGACATCTACCTTATTCAGGAACCGTATACCCGCAAGGGGAAGCCGACCTGCCTGCCGCCAGGCTATCAGGTTCTGTACCTCTGCGCGAACGACACCCCCAGAGCTATCGCCCTCGTCAAAAACGACCTCCCGGCCACTATTATGCCAATGTTTTGCTCTAAAGACATGTGTACTTTCTCAGTCTTTGACTTGACCTTCGTTTCCGCTTACCTGGACATTCAGGAGGACGTCCCTCCCCCCTCCTGCAGGAGCTGGCGGACTTCTGTAATCTCCAGGATCGGAAGCTTATCGTTAGCTGCGATGCTAACGCCCACAACACTGCCTGGTCTAGTAGCGATACTAACAGGCGCGGTGACTTACTAATTGATTTCATTAACTCCTCCTCGTTACACATTTGCAACAGAGGCAGCAAACCCACATTTATTGTCTCTAATCGGCGTGAGGTTATCGACCTCACTCTCGTCTCCAACAACGCCCTCAATCAGGTCCACAGCTGGCTGGTTAGGGATGACCTCCCATCGCTTTCCGACCACTCGTACATTCAGTACAGCATCAGCTCCGTCGGAGCCCGTCATGAGAACCGGGACCGCCTTAATTTGAAAAAGGCCGACTGGACAGGTTTTCGAAGAGACCTGCTAAAACTCCTGACCGAAGCCAACTTACCGGACTCCAGCGAGGATCTCCCTGGCATTGAGCATCGGTGCAACTCCCTCGTTGAGATCCTAAACACCGCCATACGCGCTAACGCCCCTAAGCTGTTTTGCAGGAAGAAATACTCTCCTTGGTGGAGTCAAGAGCTCACTCGCATGAAGAAAAACACCCGCCGACTGCAACGCCTCGCAAACGGCTCGAATACCCCAGAGGATTGGGAGAACTACCACTCTGCTCTGAGGATGTACAAAAGTGCTATCCGAAGGGCTAAGAAGACCACCTGGAAAGCCTACTGCGCCGGCCTGGAAGGGCAACACCCCACAGCCCGGCTGGTCAGGACTCTCAGGCACGACACGCTAGCTCAGTGTAACTCCCTTCTGCACCTGGATGGTAACTACACTACCAGTGCCGAAGGTTCGCTAAATCTTCTTTTCTCCACCTGCTTTCCGCAGGTTGACGAACCGGAGTACGTGGTCGATGACCACAGGCCTTGTGATCACAAGCTTTTCCAGCAGTGCGCCACCCCCCAACTACTCCAGCTGGCAGCAAATTCTTTTAAACCGTATAAATCGTCTGGCCCTGACAATATCGCCCCCTGTATCCTGCAGGAGGCGCTAAAGCTGCAAAACTTTGCTGATTCTTTCTCTAAATTGCTTGTTGACTGTTATACCACAGGTTACATTCCCACAATCTGGAGAATGTCCAGAGTCGTGTTCATCCCGAAACCTGCTAAGGGTGACTACACCAACGTGAAATCCTTCCGGCCCATCAGCCTCACTTCCTTTTGTGTTAAGCTGATGGAGAGGCTCATCCTGTGGAGGCTTCGAGAGTGCGACCTGCGCTCCGACCCTGTCAGTAAGTACCAGTACGCCTTCCAGCCTGGGAGGACGACTGAGCATGCTCTCCACGCCATTACCTCCAAAATTGAGAGTGCCATCCTTAGCAAACAACTCGCTTGCGGGTTGTTCGTTGACTTCGAAGGAGCATTTGACAATGTCCTCTTCCGCTCCTTCAGAAATTCTCTTTCCCGCAGGAATGTAAGACACAGCATTGTTCGCTGGATTTATTTTATGATCCGCAAAAGGTTTGTGACATCCACACTTATGGGCGTTACCCTCACCCGGGCGGTGATGAAAGGCGGCCCGCAAGGTGGCGTGCTAACTCCACTTCTCTGGAATCTCGTCATGGACGAACTTCTAACCGCTGACATTCCCAGCAGTATCACCAGGGCGGGCTACGCCGATGACGTTGCCGCGGTCGTCAGCGGACCCGACCCCGCCACTCTGCGCAACCTGATGCAGCAATTCGCCGACAAGGCGGCCGACTGGGCTACACAGCATGGCCTAAAAATCAGCGTCACTAAGACTGTCGCTGTCGTTTTCACCAAGCGCCGTAAGTGGGAGATGAAAAACCTCACTGTCTATGGCAGAAACATCCCCTTCAAGAAGGAGGTCAAATACCTCGGTGTGACGCTAACGCATGACCTGCGCTGGACGAAGCACCTTGATAACGTCATCGGTCGGGCAAAACGCTGCTTTGCCCAGCTGCGCAGAGCCATCGGGCCGACTTGGGGCCTCTCGCCTAGAACGGTCCGTTGGATTTATACCGGCATCATCCGGCCCAGTATCACATACGCGAGTCTCATCTGGACTAGCGTGCTGGAGCAGAAGGCCGCCCGTCAGCGGCTGTACCAGCTTCAGGGCAGCATTTGCCGTGCCATCACAGGTGCGTACCCGTCCACCCCTTACGAGGGGCTGAACACTATCCTTAACCTACCTCCGCTTCACCTATTTATTAGGGCGGAGGCTATGAAGTCTGCCTCCCGGCTTATCAGAGATAAAACGTTAAATAACGCGCCCTCTGGCTTTATGCCAATGAAAACATTAATCCCGCATATGGACTTTGTCCGCCGCGACCTTAACAACATCCACATGGACCTGGGCAATGTGGATAGTCGACCTCCCGCCCTCAACATCAGGAGGGGCTTCAAGACCGCCATCCCTGGCCGAGACAACATTCCGCTGGATGTCGGTGTGAACCGGCGCAGCCAGGGCATTCACTGCTTCACCGACGGCTCGCTGTTCAACGGCCGCGCTGGAGCGGGTATTGCCATTTTCCACGAGGGTAAGATGCTTCTCCAGGAAAGTCTGCACCTCGGTGAGAACACCTCAGTTTTCCAAGCTGAAATTTGCGCCATTGAGCAGTGTGCCCAGCAACTGTTTCAGGCGAACATTAATAATTTTGACATTAATTTCTACACTGATAGCCAAGCTGCTATTAAGGCCTTAACCACTGAGAATATCTCCGCTGCTACAGTATCTCAATGCCACCGCAGTGTGCAATCTCTCTCAGTCCTTAACAGGATTAGAATTATCTGGACACCTGGTCACAGCAACATCCTGGGCAACGAGCTCGCGGACTCTCTCGCCAAGGAGGGCAGCAACCCAGACGGCAACCACCGTCTGATGAGGCTACCCACCCCCAGGTCGCAAGTCACCCGCCATATCAACAGGTGGCTCCATCAGCAGCACCAGCTCCACTGGAACAGCTGCACCGAGTACAGGCAGAGCCGCTCTGCCATGCCTAACCTGAACAGGAAAGTCTCTGATTATCTGATTTCGCTTAACAGAACCGACCTCAGGGAGATGTGCATGGTCCTAACCGGCCACGGATTCTTCCAGAGACATATATCGTTGCAAACCGGTTGCCCTCCCACCTGTCCCTTCTGTGGCATAGGAGAGGAGACCGCGGAGCATCACGTCACCTTCTGCCCTTACTTCAACAAGGCGCGGCACAAATACCTCGGCCACCCCCAGCGGATGGACGAGCTGACCACCGCGGACAATATCCGAGACCTCCGCGCCTTCGTCCGGGACTCCGGCCGGATGAGGGTCGCCGATGCCTCCACTGCGGACCTGCCGACTACTGGCGGGGACTGGGCGCACCCCCAAGGCTAATCCTTGTGCTCTTTTACCTTGGGGTTGCGATAGGGGCCTCGCGGCCTATTCGCGGCGCCTGCGCCCCCCGTCAGTAGTAAGTAAGTAAGTAGTAAATAATTGCAAAACAAAATTGAATATATGGGCTTCATATCTACTAAAGATATAATTCTAATCTAATATTTGCTTTCTATCCAGTTTGCTTTTCTGGATTTTTCAGTTCACAAAACTATATTTAACTATATTTACTTTGTGCTATGATCCTCTTGTAGAAATTAACTACTATTGATGTGATATGATTATGATTGTAAGACAATAAGAAGTCTCACTTTTGTCTTATAATCACCTTCATATAATCTCCCGATTCAAATGATTGCAGAACAAAATGAATATATGTGAACATATAAAGGCTTTGGATCTTGGTTATGCTTGCATTAAGTTTCATTTTTGTTATCTTTTTATATAAGACCAAGATTGCCATATACTATGATGGTCATGGCTAGGATTAGAGTTGCCTAAAATGAGAGCTAATCTATTATTGGATAGCTTGAGATAGATAAATATGGGGTTGCAATTCATGGATTATTAGGTTAAAGAAAAAATGTTCTGCATTCATTCTTTCTGCATTCAATTTATTGATCTTTTCAAGCCAGTAGAAATTCCAAGAAGAGGCTCACCTATAGCATCCCTGTCTTAATATATATTTTTCATAGTCAGAATATGTTGCATAGTTTCATACAAGTATACTGAGATATGCCTAGGAATAAGATAGGAAAGTCTTAAAGTGAGAGTATCATGCTCATCCTAGGGCATAACCTAGGGATTCACCCAGCCATTTCTATTGGCAACACACACATGTAAGTTGCTATTGGACAGAATAGTAGTCACGTGACAACTCTCAGCCAATAGCAACTAAAAATAAAACATATCTAAATACAACATCTAGAGCCATCTTGATAGTTTAACTTTGAGCTTTTTGAATTCTAGCAGGTAGGCAAAAGAGCCTAGTAATGCCTACTGCTAGTATACTGATAGTTCCCACCTAGTGATGACTATAGTTTCATTGCCAAAAATTTATCATTGTATTTGTTCCATGTGAAATATAATTTATGAAAAACTGTACGAAAGACCTCTACAATTCTGACCCGAACTGACCCGACTTCAGTGCCACTCGCAATGCGGCTGAGCGGCTCCCTGTTGCAACAGGTGGGCAAACAGGCATACAGGCCCAAGAGACTCAAGCGGGTGCTCAATTACGCTGTGTTCGGCTTCGCCGCCACCTGCTGCGCCTACAGCGGCCTGCTGCTATTCAACCTGGCCTCGGGCGTCTTCCAGTACCAGAGCAAGCGCCGGCCCGAGATTGAAACTCAGAAACGCGAACTCGAAGCGGCAATGCAGGAGAAAACTGCGATCGAGCGCCAGGCCGGACTGCGTTAGGAGTTCTCCTCCTGTTTCGCAAACAGTCTTCTTTCTCATGCTTTTTCTTGTATATGCTT
Source organism: Macrostomum lignano (assembly GCA_002269645.1). Lineage (NCBI taxonomy): Eukaryota > Metazoa > Platyhelminthes > Macrostomidae > Macrostomum > Macrostomum lignano. Next base: position 97,138 of record NIVC01001256.1, read on the forward strand.
CTTCGACTCTAATTAGCCGCGCTTGTCATTTGCTCCGTTGCTAGCTTCTTAACTCTGCAAACCAAATTGCTTTGCAATTGCAATTGAATTTGATTTCCAAACCAAATTGCCCGGCCGTAGCTGCCCCCCTCCCCGATGGCCAGTCTGCTCCGCTGGCTTGGCAACCTCTTTCTGTCCCGGCTTCGGCCGCTGGGCCGCCGCTCGCCCCGGCCAAGTCGGGCGGCCTCGCCTCCCCGACCCGCGCGCCCGTGCCGAGCCGCCCTGATGATGATGTACTCCGGCTCCGGCTACGCCGGCATGCAGCGCCAACCCAACCAGCCGACTGTCGAAGGCGCCCTGCTGGACTGCCTGCTGGCTGGCGGCCATATCAACGCCGGGCAGTTCGCCCAGCCGCGCCAGCAGCTCGGCTTCATCACGGCGTCCAGAACTGACAGCGGCGTGTCCGCTCTGGCTCAGGTGCGCATGCCGATTCTTTTTAGATTTTCTGTTACTCCCTGATGATGTACAAAGGTGCTCTGAAGTTCCTGGTGGGGCATTTGCTATGTAAATCCTCAGGTAGGAGAGTCACTGTAAATCCTCAGGTAGGAGAGTCACTCTGTAAATCCTCAGGTAGGAGAGTCACTGTAAATCCTCAGGTAGGAGAGTCACTCTGTAAATCCTCAGGTAGGAGAGTCACTCTGTCAATCCTCCTCAGGTAGGAGAGTCACTTGGTAAATCCTCAGGTAGGAGAGTCATTTTGTAAATCCTCAGGTAGGAGAGTCATTTTGTAAATCCTCCGGTAGGAGAGTCACTCGGTAAATCCTCCGGTAGGAGAGTCACTCGGTAAATCCTCAGGTAGGAGAGTCACTCGGTAAATCCTCAGGTAGGAGAGTCACTCGGTAAATCCTCAGGTAGGAGAGTCACTCGGTAAATCCTCAGGTAGGAGAGTCATTTTGTAAATCCTCCGGTAGGAGAGTCACTCTGTCAATCCTCCTCAGGTAGGAGAGTCACTCGGTTAATCCTCAGGTAGGAGAGTCACTCTGTAAATCCCCAGGTAGGAGAGTCACTCTGTAAATCCTCAGGTAGGAGAGCCACTCTGTAAATCCTCAGGTAGGAGAGCCACTCTGTAAATCCTCAGGTAGGAGAGCCACTCTGTAAATCCTCAGGTAGGAGAGCCACTCTGTAAATCCTCAGGTAGGAGAGCCACTCTGTAAATCCTCAGGTAGGAGAGTCACTCTGTAAATCCTCAGGTAGGAGAGTCACTAGAAGAAAATAATGATTTTTATGTTCCCATTGTACTGTTTAAATGCAGCTGGTGACCCTTCACCATGACCTGGCCGACCCCGGTGCCCTCGTCAGAGACCTGAACAGCCGCCTTCCCGACAGCTTCCGCGTGCTTGATGCTGTCCGCGTCACCAAGGGCTTCAATAGTCGCTACCGAGTGCTCAATCGAACCTACGCATACTACTGCCCGACCTTCGCCCTCTGCCCGGACCCGCTGCCCTCCGCCTACGCCTACCGCATCGAGCCTGACCGACTGCGCCACCTGCGCTACTGCCTGTCCCGGTTTCCTGGCACGAGGAACTACTTCAACTTCACGTGCGGCCGCCTGCTCGATGACCCCTCCTGTGCCAGGTAATCTTGAAAGACTGTTTAATTAGCTTTGCGTTGCGCCACGCTTCCGCCGTGTCTTTGAGGTCATGGGGTACGCCTCTGGAATATCTCACTAAGGTCACACTAATCTTGAATGCCCTACTGACATCTATAATGCCCTATTGACATCTAGAATGCCCTACTGAAATCTATAATGCCCTATTGACATCTAGAATGCCCTACTAAAATCTATAATGCCCTATTGACATCTGGAATGCCCTACTGACATCTATATTGCCCTACTGACATCTATATTGCCTTACTGACATCTATATTGCCCTACTGACATCTAGAATACCCTACTGAAATCTATAATGCCCTATTGACATCTGGAATGCCCTACTGACATCTGGAATGCCCTACTGACATCTAGAATACCCTACTGACATCTAGAATACCCTACTGACATCTAGAATGCCCCACTGACATCTAGAATGCCCCACTGACATCTAGAATGCCCCACTGACATCTAGAATGCCCCACTGACATCTTGAATACCACTGACATCTAGAATGCCCCCACTGACATCTTGAATACCACTGACATCTAGAATGCCCCACTGACATCTAGAATGCCCCCACTGACATCTAGAATGCCCCCACTGACATCTTGAATACCACTGACATCTAGAATGCCCCACTAACACACCTGGAATGCCTGGCTGATCTAGAGCAGCCAATATTGGCCTCTCGTTCCCCTCAACAGTATGTAGGAAATTCCTCTGTAAGCAAAGAAACGCGTATAAAAGTCTCTGCTGCACTTGCAAATTCAACAGGTACATTGTGAACTCCTGGGCCGATGAGCCATTTCTGTACAATGGCCTGGAATTCGTTGAGATTCGCATTGTGGGACAGAGTTTCATGCGGCATCAAATTCGAAAAATGATCGGCCTTTGCATCGCTGTAGTCAGGTTTGTTTTTATCTGATTGCGTTCGTATCTGACTACTCATAAGTAGGCCCGTATTGGTGCTGATCTTTATTAAAGCGTTTTTTAAGAAAAAATTAAGGCGCAACAGTATCTTAATATCTCCGATCTCCATAAGCTAGTGGGAAATTTATAAAATATTCGGGAAGTATTAGAAGACTTAGGAATATTCTTAGGAGTCATACATGCGCAACCCCCCCCCCTGATTTACACTGGCCATGCGGCTTACTTTTTGACCAAAAATGCGACATCTGTGAAAGAAACCCTGAAACAAAATTAACGCAATTTCGGGTAAACGGCAGGAGCAACTGGACTCTCTTATTAAGCCTAAATGCCTCGTCATCTAATTAGTGATTAGTATAATTAGTATTATCTTAGAATAATTGGGCATTCCTCCGAGTCTAAAAGCAGTATCGCCCTATTGCAGAGGCCAATACGAACCCAGCGCCTTTGACGCCGCGTTCTCCGCCAAGCGCCGACTCAATGTGCCGCGCGCGCCCGGCCTCGGCCTCCTGCTGTTCGACCTCAACTACGCGATTTACAACCGGGAGTACGCGGCTAAGCTGGGCTACCCGACCCTGGACTGGGCCAGGTTCCACCGGCAGCGCCAGGAGTTCCTGGAGCAGCGCCTCCTGCCCGAGATTTACGCTGGCGAGGCCTGCGCCGAGGGCTCCATGCTGAGCTGGCTGGACTGGCTGGCTCAGAACCACCTGGACTCTGCGGCTGGGGAGGCTCTGGACTAGTGCTTCCGGTGGGTGTAGAATGGATTGCTAATCTAGCCCATGAGTGCAGGATGGGGATAGAATGGATTGCTAATCTAGCCCATGAGTGCAGGATGGGGATAGAATGGATTGCTAATCTAGCCCATGAGTGCAGGATGGGGATAGAATGGATTGCTAATCTAGCCCATGAGTGCAGGATGGGGATAGAATGGATTGCTAATCTAGCCCATGAGTGCAGGATGGGGATAGAATGGATTGCTAATCTAGCCCATGAGTGCAGGATGGGGATAGAATGGATTGCTAATCTAGCCCATGAGTGCAGGATGGGGATAGAATGGATTGCTAATCTAGCCCATGAGTGCAGGATGGGGATAGAATGGATTGCTAATCCAGCTCATTGATAGTTATGTATGTTCATCGCATGGGTAAGTAGTGAAATTAATTCAGAGATTCCACAGTTTGTGTAATAGTTGAATTATACGATTGGCAGTCCGTTAATATTGCGTTGACAGGCCACCAAAGTGAGTTGCTATTTTAAGAGCACCCACTTAGCTGTAAAAAGAGTTGGTCTCCTCCCTACCCATTGTAGTGAATAATTCGTTTGTTATTTAAATTTCCTGCGCATTCTACTTTCAGTAGTGTTACACGATTCAGCCATTAGTAGTAGCAACCAAATCTGATGGCATCGTTTTCGTCTTATTGTCATTTTCTATTAGTGTGGCGGCGATCTGTTTTTGGTTTTGTATATCTGTACCGACCCAATCCAACTTTTAGTGCGTGCAAACAACAACAGGTGCGAGATGCTTTCAGTTCGATCTGAATAAATTGCTGCTCTAAAGAGAAAATTGTTTTCTTTGTTGATAAAAAAGTTTTAAACGAGTTGGTCTTTGTGCTGTTGATGCTATTTTCAAATTTTTGTCTACTGCACAGGCTTAGGGCTTTTGTTTAGTGCCAGTTCTAGTCTATGCTTGCGCAGCTCTAGTCTCAGTCCTGTTAGTGCCAGTTCTAGTCTATGCTTGCGCAGCTCTAGTCTCAGTCCTGTTAGTGCCAGTTCTAGTCTATGCTTGCGCAGCTCTAGTCTCAGTCCTGTTAGTGCCAGTTCTAGTCTATGCTTGCGCAGCTCTAGTCTCAGTCCTGTTAGTGCCAGTTCTAGTCTATGCTTGCGCAGCTCTAGTCTCAGTCCTGTTAATGCCAGTTCTAGTCTATGCTTGCGCAGCTCTAGTCTCAGTCCTGTTAGTGCCAGTTCTAGTCTATGCTTGCGCAGCTCTAGTCTCAGTCCTGTTAGTGCCAGTTCTAGTCTATGCTTGCGCAGCTCTAGTCTCAGTCCTGTTAGTGCCAGTTCTAGTCTATGCTTGCGCAGCTCTAGTCTCAGTCCTGTTTTCTCCTGTCCTGTCGCTTCGAGCAATTTTGCTCGAGTAGGTCAGCCTGCTGCGGCCTGCTGGGCGGCATCCCTGAGTATGCTTGTCTCCACAGCATTGCGAGCTATCATTAGTCTTTGTCTCACGCGCGATTGGCTCTTTGTTGCTAGCCTTTTAGTCTCCGAATAATAAAACCCTATAAGCAAGCAGGAGCGGGGCGACTGCTATTGTTGGCTGTCCGTCCGCGTGTTGGGCTCTGATTTTCCTTGCCTCAGCTTGAAGAGACGCGCGAGTAGCCGTGCCCCCCCCCCCTCTCTCCATCTCCAATATCCGCTGAGCTTGCCTGCTCAAGCTGAGCCCCCTGAATGCGCTAGTCACTCTCTGCTGAGCATCAGCCGGGCTGCGGCGTGTCAGGTCAGGTCCCGGCAGAGAGGGATAAGGGTTGACAGAGGAGTCCTTGGAGCGTGGAGGCCTGAAGGGGTTTTCCTGATGCTTTCAGTCTGACTCAGCCTCTGTTGTGTGTTTGTGCAATTTTTTTTACTTTTCATCAACAAAGAGAAGCCAGCTGGGTCTTTTGAGTCGAGTAGACCTGTTTTTAAATATTCCTAGGGGGCATTTAAGGTTATTTACGAGGGGTGTCCCAGAAGTAGTGTCACTTCTGCTTGCTTCCACAAGTATTAATGTGTGATAAAAAATCATATGCCTTAAAAGGTAGCGGCTTATTTTAGCTTTCATGCCACGAAAGTCCGATTTTTATAAGTTAGGGTCCATGACTGGAACAAATCTTGCAAGCTGCTGTCTTGCAACTCTGTGCTTAATCAGCTCTGCTTGTGGCTTTCTTCTGAGTGAGAATGAAGCACTATGTGGTGTGTATTTCTATGGCCAAGGGTATTCGAAAAAATACATGCTGCTTACAGCAGGAAGCACTTATAAAAATCGGACTTTCGTGGCATGAAAGCTAAAATAAGCCGCTACCTTTTAAGGTATATGATTTTTTATCACACATTAATACTTGTGGAAGCAAGCAAAAGTGACACTACTTCTGGGACACCCCTCGTATATAATCTTTATGTCGCTTCTATTGTATAATGAATGCAAGTGGAGCTGCAGTTATTTATAGCGCCATGATCTATCTGACTCGAGCAGGGCTGTTGCTCTCCAGCCGCTCCAACCCGCCGTCCTGCCGCAGGGTCGAATTGCCGCAGTAAAAAAAAGAAAATGCTTTGCCAACTTTCCAATTGCTGCGTTGCTGATGGTGCTATTGGGGTCCCGCGTGCTTTTGGTTTGTAAATTGTATCCGGCCTGGGGGGGGGGGTGCGGATAGCACAGTGATGGGCTGAAACTTAACACCGTTTTGCCTGTCTAATTATCATGCAGGTGAGCTTTCACTTGTTGATGGCCGTTGTTGCTATGCGCACTGTCTAATCTGCATCCGTGCCTGGCTTGTGTCTCCTATTGGCGTTCTGCGATGGTCTCATTGTCTCACAACGTTTAACTTTACCGTCAGTAATGGGAGCTGCCTTTCAACCTTCTGTTGGCCCTTCATCGCATTGCAAGTCTCCCATTGTTGGTAGCTATTGATTTCTGGGCAGGGACCTCCCGTCTGCTTCGGCCCTTTTGAATTTTTCATTTGGAAGGCGCCGAGGAGGGAGGGCGCGGCGCGGTTGTTGAGACGGATTTCTCCCTGCAAACTGCTGATGAAGCTGGGAGGCCTGTCGCGAGATTTCGGTCGATAAGCTGGGCAAATTGAATGAGAAGTGAAATACTTGGGCGGTTCATCTCCAGTGCCTGTTCTCGTGCCGATGGGCTTGGCTTTGGGATGCGCGTCTATTTCCAGACAATAGCGAGAGAGAAGCAAGACCTGATGACGAAAACAGCCGGGGATGCTGGAAGCTGCGCTGCTTCGTGCCACTATAAACAATAGGCCTATTGTCTTAGTTATATATTATTTTATCAATTATTTGCCATTATGATTTTTCTACTCTCATCAATTGTGCAGCTTTTGATGACCTCTCATTCTCTCTTTTTTTAAAAGCACGGTCCCGCTCTCTTTCAGTCCTTCACTTCCTTAGCGCAGCTCCCATCGACTGTTTGCGTGCTCTCGCCATTGTTTTATTGCTGCGTGCTTAAATCTGCATTGCTTCGCTGGGCAAGTCTATACTTAATAATATTGCAATAGTTGCAGCTTTATACTGCCAGCTTCTTGTCTCCATGGCTATGGCCTCCCGTGCTCCCGGTCTCCTGATTCTTAAACTTCCTTCCCCCACAATGCACTCAGCCAGGCTCCCTCGTCTTGCCGGGGGCTGACCGTCTCAGTCTTCTCCCCTAAAACTCCTTACTGCTGCCCTCCTGTCCCGCCTTCTCGTTCGCTTTGTCTGCCATGCAGTCCTGCCCTCAGTTTCCTTTATTCAGCCGGTAGGGCCTGCGCTTTTCTCATTCTTCACCTGGCCTTATCGCCCTGCGTGCCCGTGAAACAGCTGTGTGCCAATGTGCTGCTAGCCGAGGGAGCTCTCCCACACAATGGACGAGGGGGTGGGGGCTGTCAGCAAGCGGTCGGAGAGGATGAGGAGATGGGGCGCTGCAAAGAGAGACAGAGTGGGTCCTAGGAGTTTTCCTATATACGTACTCGCAGCTGGCCTTCCTTTGTGTATTCTGTGTGTGTGCCTGTGTGATGGGTGAGAGCCCGGGTTTGAGTCGCTGCTGTTGTCAGAGCGACTGTGAGGGGAGGCTGGGAGGGCCTGTAGCCTCATCACCCGTGGGCTTTTCCTCCTCTCCGTTCCATTCCGGTCTCAGTTGGGCCTGGCATACGCGGCCTCGCGCATGCATTATACTCAGCGAACAATTCACGTTTGGAGCCTTTTTAATGTCTTCTCTCTGTGTGCGCGGACTGTGTGGCCTGTGTGCCTGCCCTGCATGTTGACTTGAGTCATCCCCCTCCGCTTCACCGTTCTCTCCTCTCGCGGTCTCCTAGGCTCTACTCGCTTTGCGTTGAAGCTCTAAGGCTAAACTCTGCTTACATAGGCGCTCTGAATCGCTTGCTAGCGTTATTTGCTCCTGTTAGGGGGATGCTGAGCGGTTTTCGGGTTGCTGCAGGCTGAAGTTTAGCCTGGAACTCAACTCAGGTGCTGCTGGTGGTGCCTTCTGTTTCCCCTCAGTTTGCTTCCCCCTGCTGATGAGGCCGTGTAAATGCATAACTTCAATTAATTTCGCGCCAATAAATTTTTCGCTACATCACCAGCGCATAAAAAAGCCGCGCTCGCGCACACACAGGTGGAGGGGAGCCCGCATTGAAGCCCGCAGTCCCCTGGGACCTGTTATGCCACTGCCCCAATGAGGAATTATTGCCTCTGTGTCTGTTGCGGTTGCCTTTTATGATTGGAGAGAATTAACCCCGAAGGCCTTTTTAGCGTGTTGTTGCTAATAGTTTCAAGTTTGTTCAGCTCGGGGCTCTGAACTGCTCTCAACCGCTTCGAATATTTGCGGAGCAGCGAATGCAACTTTTTGAGTTGCTCGCCGGCCCGTGCTTCAATTACTCGCTCCCTCATTGCCCTCCCCCCATTGCCTTAATTAAATTTGCTATACCCGCGATAAGGAAGAACAAGTGGTTAGCGACCCCCCCCCCAGCCTCACCTCTCGCTGCTAAGTCACGACTGCTATGCTCGTAATCTATTGAACTCTCGCAGCTGTGCAGCCGATAAGGACTGCGCAGTGCAGCGCCGCACGGCAACTGCTGCACTGGCTGCGCCCTCGCTGCCTGTCTGTTATCTGCGGCTCTCGGGGCTATCCATAGGGCAAGCGGAGGCGTCGGTTCGACACCGCAGCTTTGACTGTAGGCGGGGCGGGGCTGCGAGATTGTCTCTGTTCACTCCTGGCCTGTCAGTTTCATGTGCAACTATGATCGTTGCAGAGTTCAGGCAAAACAATTTCAGAGGTCAAAGGCATTTCTCTTGTGCGTAAGTGTGCCTTATAATCATTTAAATTTCTCTTCTGGGAGAGAGTTGAGTCAAACTTATTTATTTATTTTTTCCAATCTTTTTAGTGACTTTCTTAATAATGCTTTGCAGCGCATATAAATATAGGCTTTACAGGCAAATAGTCTAGCAAGTGTATAAACAGGCCACAGCACTATGATTTAGAAGAGTTCTGCTCGCGTCGGCAGATAGCGAAAGCGTGGGATTAAGCATATTGTAAAACAGTATATTGAGTATATAAGCTGGTACTGCAATAACTTAGCATGCTAATTGGGCTTGAGAATTTACACAATTGTAGGCCGCTGTGGTGACTGCAAGTGGCGCCCGAAGCCGCAGTGGGCTCATAGGGGCGCGTGGCATTTCAAGTTGTTTCTAGAGATTTGACAAGCAAGTGTTTAAATAGGCGAGTAATTGTTAACCAGGATAGATGGCTGAGGATAGCAACTGGCTAATATCACAGAGTCGCTTGTTGAGTTCTGCCCCTATCATTTTATCTGCAGCTTTTCTACTTAAACAGTTAGAGTTGGGGCAGTGTTTCAGATTATTGCATTAGGAATCTCGGTTGCCGTGGCTTCCCACCTGTTAGTCTACTGCAGGCGATTCGACTAAATTCTACGTATTTAATAAAAGCATAGGCAGCTAAAGCAGAGGACAAAATAACTGTTAAGTAAATATATTAACAAGCAGGCAGCGGGCGTGAGCAGCTATGCGTACAGATAATAAACAGGGAACAACGATGCACCTGGCTATTTACAAATTCCACAGCCTTGTTGCAGCGTTTTTGCCGGCCCTGTCAAGTCCGGGGGACCCCGGGAGCCCGCTGGGAGCCCCGGTGGCCTCGGACTGGCTGAGCCAAGCTGGAAAAACTGACTGCCCTAACGACGCCGGGACATTTGGACGGAATGAGTCGCGAAGGCCTTTCCAGTTTTTTTAGGAAAGCAAAAGTTAAAAAGAAAAAGCAAACAATTATAACAGACAGGTATAGCGATAGAGCAAACATGTGTGGGAAAAATTCAGGAAGCAGCAAAGAGCAAACGGTGATTGTAGTGAACACACTGGGCTATCTCCGCTCGTAAATAGGCTTTCATTTTTCAAGAACAAATCTGTATTGGCATTCAATTTTAGAATCAATTTAATTATTTGCCAGTACAAAACTGAGCTGACACCGCCTGAAGATATGTTTTTGTAGATTTTTGTCAAAGAAAACTTTGCAGCATCTAAATACTTGTGCTTTCAGATTAATTGCAGTGCGGAGTGGCTTCTTTAACGGGATTTGTGCTGATTTTGGGAAGCTGTGCTGCGAGTGTCTGCCTTACGGTTGCGCTCTTATGGACTCTCTAAAACACAGTCTTGGACCTGATTAGCAGTCCCTGCGTCTGCCTGTCCGGTATGCCGGTCCTGGTGTAGAACGTGTCATTGATGAGGCGGGTCCGACCGAACGGTGGCTTCTTGATGTCGGCCACCTTGATCACTTCGCCCAGCTTCCAGCCGTACTCCCAGGATGACACAATAGGGAACTGGTACTTGTCCTCCGGCGCCTTTGCGGCCCGCTCTTTGAGGTAGAGGCCCCTGGAAACAAGAAATAACAATTTATTGATTACTTTTACACCTACCAATGTATCTTGAATTCTGAAGTTGCGGTCTGCTTAGCAACAAAAAATTGACACACGATCGCCAACTGACCTGCCCCTGCCCTCTCGGCTGAAGCCCTGGTATAGAAGGCCTCGCGTCCTTGGCGATATCGGCCGCATCTCCACGCACAGAGACGGGTCTGACTCCTTCAGCCTGCTGATAGCGTCCAGGACCTCCTGGTTCTCGTTCCGCTTTGGCTTTGTGTGCTTCTGCGTCTTGAACTTCTCCACGCTTTGCCGCAGATCGTCAGTCATGGTTGGCGCCAGCTCCAGCCTCCTCTTGAACACCTCCATCTGTCGGCTGCGCGTCTCTGTTCCGCCTCCGACTTTGCCACTGGCACGCCGCGCCATGTACCAGTGCAGTTGAGCGTCCCGCTCCTTGGTGTAGCGCTCTTCCAGACTCTTCTGCGCCGCAATGTCAGCTGGGTAGTTTCTAGCCATGGTGCCTGCTGGCCACTCTTTAACTGTCTTCTCGCCCGCTGCCTCCCGCCGCCTGCTTACGTGCCGTCACTGCCGCCACCGCTGTGCTGGTGTGAGAATAGCGGAGCGGATGAGGTATCGCATCTGTCTCGCGTCTGCAGCTCATCTTTAACCACCGGGCCCCTCCCCTCCTCACCTCCACTCTGCCACCCCACCCCTCCAGGTTGTTTTCCCTATTCTACCACTTGGGACCGCAATGTTTGGGGCGGTCCTCAAATTGCAGCTGATTCAGCCAATCCTCCCGCTCTGTGTCACCTTGGCGACAGCATGGGGTGCGGAGAAGTGGAGACGAGGCGGCTGCTGGTGGGTCGGCACGGGGGGGAGGGTTGGTTACTCGCAAGGTGGGGCGCGTTTTTGCCTTTGTCAATTCAACCCCCGTATTGGGTCTGGCTGGCTGCAGACTGAGTTTTGGAGGCCCCCCCCCTCACCGCCTCACCCCCGGGTGCTCCGCTCCAATGCGTGCGCTCGCTTGTGTTTGCACCAGTTGAGCATGTGCGCGCAATCGCTGAATGCCGTGTGTGCTCACCTGCTGCTCTGTCTTGCTGCTTTCATATTTCTGAATATGAAGACTGAAGATTTAAATTGTTCTACACTTGTCTTCTTGGTTTTTGCTGCTAAAAGCTTTCTATTAGGAACTTGGAATGTGGCCTTCTCCTATGTACGAGTATTACAAGAGAGATTTGTTGCTTTCAGCCCCAAATCGACGCCAATTTTTCCCAAAGAAAGCAACGACAAAAATGAATGAAAATAGAGTCACGAGTAGGCTTAGCGCCAAGGGTCTAGCAGTTTGGAGTTTTATTAACATTACCAGCCACACGAAAGAAGGGCCGGACGTCCTCGAGCTATTCTAGATAGCTAATAAACTTTAAACCCTTTGTAGATAGCGTCCTACAGCTTATGAATATTGCTTATATTGTTTTTGCTGTTCAGCAAGGCAGGACAAAGTTTATCTATTCTATTCTATAGTAGACTTTATCTATAGTGGCAACCCCGAGAAACCCCGGTGTGCACTCGCGATCGAATGATCATGAAACAGCCGAGTCTGTTTGCTTTGAGCTATCTTTGTTGAAAAAAATCAAATCTGAGTGCGACAGGGTTTGTGCGTATGAGTAGGTCTTATACTTTAAAATTTGTCTTTTGCAATGCCATGTGCACACACTTACTACTACTGGAAGTAAGCGTGTGTACATTTACCTGTAGTTAGGTGTCAGTGGAACGAAAAGGTTGAAGGATTAATTTTGCTTTCAGTGCAATTTTATTGATCTGGCTAGGACTGAAATCGTGCTCAAAATCAAACTCGTGCTCAGTCTGTTATTCAAAATCGTGCTTAGTCTTAAACTCATGCTCAGACTCAAACTCAGACTCAAACTCATGCTCAGACTCAGACTTAAACTCAGACTCAAACTCATGCTCAGACTCTGACTCAAACTCATGCTCAGACTCAGACTTAAACTCATACTCAGACTCAGGCTTAAACTCATAACTCAGACTCAAACTCAAACTCATGCTCAGATTCAAACTCATGCTCAAACTCAAACTCATGCTCAGACTCAAACTCATGCTCAAACTCAAACTCATGCTCAGACTCAAACTCATGCTCAGACTTAAACTCATGCTGAAACTTACTCATACTCAAACTCAAACTCATGCTCAGACTCAAACTCATGCTCAGACTTAAACTCATGCTGAAACTTACTCAGACTCAGACCCAAACTCATACTCAGACTCAGACTTAAACTCATACTCAGACTCAGGCTCAAACTCATGCTCAGACTTAAACTCGTGCTCAGACTCAAACTCATACTCAGACTCAGGCTCAAACTCATACTCAGACTTAAACTCGTGCTCAGACTCAAATTCGTGCTCACACCAACCAATCAACAGATAGCTCAAGGCTCGAACCCTCCAACTGTTGAATTGCAGCAGCAGCAGCAGCGGCCACAGCAGAATGTCAGCCGGCGGCAATCTGTTCACCCGGGGCCTGCGCTACCTGGCTAGCAAGGAGTTTCGCAGCTACCTGTGCAGCACCCACTTCTGGGACCCGGTGGCCAACTGGGGCCTGCCTTTGGCCGCCCTCGCCGACGTCAAGAAGAACCCGGAGATGATCAGCGGCAAGATGACCACAGCGCTGTTTTTCTACTCCATGGCTTTCATGCGCTTCGCCTGGCGCGTGCAGCCGCGCAACATGCTGCTGTTCGCCTGCCACTTCACCAACGACACAGCCCAGTTAGTGCAGCTGTGCCGCTTCACCGACTATTGGTACGTGAAGGATGAGGCCCAGCGCCAGCAGCTGCGCCGCCAGTATGAGGATGCGGCCGGTGAGGCCGCCGCTGAAGTTGCTGTCGCCGAGCCGAAAAAGTGACGCGCCGCCTCACATCCGTCTCTGCCCCCGAGGATTCCTCCCGGGAAGCATTCCAGCGAGAGCTCCGCTATGGGACTGATTAGACATATGCAATAGCAATTATTATTATTAACTGCTGGATACTAATTACTTCCAATTCTGTTTGTGCCTTTTTAAATTTTTTCAATCAAAACACAACGGTTGGACTAATAATAGCATTAACATTGGCATCAATTATTTACACACCATTAGACTCCTAGATTATGTGGCCTGCCTGCAGACACCAACATTTGCACTCTTGCCGCCAGCGCACCTCTCCAATTCAATTTTAAAGGTAACAATTCTGTCTCTGTTACTCTGTTTAACGCCACGGATATTAATTACCATAGACAACTGGCTCGCATGATGGAATTCATAATGTCTATGATCGAAAGCCAAACTCCCTACTGGAAGCAAAGTACATGGGTAGATCTGCCATAGAGTCATTGATCCTTTGCAGACTGTGGTTTGGTTTCTTACAGAGCTCTTTTGCATTGATAAGTTTTGTCCTAAAAGTACCTTCGTTTCGTTTCTGTTGCTTTTCTCTCTGCTCAGAAGAAACTATTGAGAGAGCTTGAGGCGCGTAGGAGGGAGACTTCGCCCACTCTTGGTCGCTATAATCTTTTTTATACCAATCTTTGCTTCTGTTCTGCTGAAATTTATCTGCTCCAATGCGGTTGTCTGCGCAAATGTCTTAGTGACACCTTCATATGAAATCCTGTGTTAGCATCCCTCACTTGCACCCAGTATACCGTGCTTTGTCTATAGATATGCTCTTACTAAATGTACTGCTTGACCCTAGCGCTCACTTCTTCGTTTAGCTTATATAGTAACTCTGATATTGTGTAGATTATTTTATTAGTTATTAGTTACTTTTAGTGCATGATTATATTACCTAATTTTTAGTAAGATTCCAGAAATTTCCTAAGTTCAGACAGTTTGGGTAACTACTGTCCTACCTACTAAAGGCAGTATGTTTAGTTCATAAGCAGAATATGTTTTATAATTTGACCAAACTGACTCGTAAGCCGATAAGATCGAAAATCTCAATCTGCTACAGCAGCCGCCACTGCCATAAAACTGCACTCGGCCATAGACAATAAAGTCAATGAAGCCACTGACACAGAAGTGCACTCGGCCATAGACAATGAAGTCCATGAAGCCACTGACACAGAAGTGCACTCGGCCATAGACAATGAAGTCAATGAAGCCACTGACACAGAAGTGAACTCGGCCATAGACAATAAAGACAATGAAGCCATGCACTGACACAGAAGTGCACTCGGCCATAAACTATAAGGTCAATGAAGCCACTGACACAGAAGTGAACTCGGACATAGACAATAAAGTCAATGAAGCCACTGGCACAGAAGTGCACTCGGCCATAAACTATAAGGTCAATGAAGCCACTGACACAGAAGTGCACTCGGACATAGACAATAAAGTCAATGAAGTCACTGGCACAGAAGTGCACTCGGCCATAAACTATAAGGTCAATGAAGCCACTGGCACAGAAGTGCACTCGGACATAGACAATAAAGTCAATGAAGCCACTGGCACAGAAGTGCACTCGGACATAAACTATAAGGTCAATGAAGCCACTGACACAGAACTGCACTTTTCAAGCAGAGGAGTATAGGCCAGCATTTTATTGAATCATCAAATTAATTGAAACCTTTGTCTATGGTCGAGTGTACTTCTATGGCAGTGGCTGCTGTAGGCGATTGTCAACTTTATGAGCTTAGTTATCAATTCCACTATTGAAAGCAATACTAAAAGTAGTAAGCTTGGGATCTTATTTTCTGGACTCTCACTCAGATTTGTACTAGTAATCGCACTTTTGTCTTGTTTCTAACGCGCCCCTCTTAAGAGCGTGCTTAGCCTTTCAATCGCACAGTCTTTAGAGACGATTTTAGCAATAGTTTTTTATTCAATTATTATATATAGTAACCTTAATGCCAGTATAGTAGATATGCACTTACGAGTGAGTATAACTTAAAATAGATTGTTTGACTGTCGCTCAGGCATTAGCTGCATATTTGACTGGCTATCTCGCAGCCGATATCAGACTATTTTTTGCTTTGTCAGCCAGGTTACCTTTAAGCGTTCTTATTTTTTAAAATCCTGAGAACTGAAACTCACTCTGTCACTCACACTCACTCACTCCCTTATCTAAGATTCCATATTCCTCTCCTTAGAACCACCTACTCCTGAGAACCACCTACTCCTGAGAACCACCTACTCCTTAGAACCACCTACTCCTTAGAACCACCTAATCCTGAGAACCACCTGAGAACCACCTACTCCTGAGAACCACCTACTCCTGAGAACCACCTTACTCCTGAGAACCACCTACTCCTGAGAACCACCTACTCCTGAGAACCACCTAATCCTGAGAACCACCTGAGAACCACCTACTCCTGAGAACCACCTACTCCTTAGAACCACCTAATCCTGAGAACCACCTGAGAACCACCTACTCCTGAGAACCACCTACTCCTGAGAACCACCTTACTCCTGAGAACCACCTACTCCTGAGAACCACCTACTCCTGAGAACCACCTACTCCTGAGAACCACCTACTCCTTAGAACCACCTAATCCTGAGAACCACCTGAGAACCACCTACTCCTTAGAACCACCTACTCCTGAGAACCACCTTACTCCTGAGAACCACCTACTCCTGAGAACCACCTACTCCTGAGAACCACCTACTCCTGAGAACCACCTACTCCTTAGAACCACCTAATCCTGAGAACCACCTGAGAACCACCTACTCCTGAGAACCACCTACTCCTGAGAACCACCTTACTCCTGAGAACCACCTACTCCTGAGAACCACCTTACTCCTCTCCTTGAGAACCACTTACTCCTCTCTTGAGAACCACCTCCTCTCCTGAGAACCACCTCCTCTTCTGAGAACCACCTCCTCTCCTGAGAGCCGCCTACTCCTGAGAACCACCTCCTCTCCTGAGAGCCGCCTACTCCTGAGAACCACCTCCTCTCCTGAGAGCCGCCTACTCCTCTCCTGAAAACCTCTCGTAAAATCGGCCCCAGGTTTTAATGAGAATGGCGTATAGTTCACCTATTCATCTTGTAAATACATGCTACTCGTGTTGATATTTCTACTGTCAGTAGGCATTCTGGCGCATAGCTATTAGTTTCCGAGAAGAGAATCTGCTTAACGCAATCAACGAAGGAAATAGATAAATAAAATAATGCATCTGGCCAAAGCTGCGAGTGACGCAAGTAATGGTTGGATGCCCGAAGGCGAGATAAAACCGGCTGGTCATGCGGAAGAGAAAGCCTCTCTGCGGGGGCTAATTAAAGGAAAGCGCATGCAGGTAACTTCCAGGAAAGGGGGATCTGGGCAGTCTGTAAGGTTGGATTTCCCCCGCTGCGGAAGATGGCTGATTGCACTGCGCGCGAATTCACTGACAAGTGGGAGGGGCTGCCGCTGCCCCAGCGCTGTCACACTCTCTGACCGGTCGTGTTCTGGCTAAGGGTGAAAGCGATGCGAATGCGAGGTGAGAGATGAGAGAGGAACTGATAAGTCAAACAACAAATTCCGATTGCAGCTTTTTCTGAGGGTTGGGGGGGCTCTGCTGCCCTTGGCGGGTTCGATGGTTGGGTGTCTGAAAGAACTGGGGCGCTGCAGGGGTCGCAGGGCTGGCAAGTGTAAGTGGGCAGTGAGGCCTGGGCGGCTCCCGTGGGTCTCTAGTAGTAAAGTACGCTCTGCAGTGCCGCTTTTTTGTCGGAGGCTTTGCAGGATTGTGCTGAACTTGGGCCATAGACAGCCATTCGGCCAAGTCTGGGCGATTTTCCACTGAGACTGGGATGCTTCTGGAAACTCATTTTCCAGCGACACCCTACCGTACGTATCGAATATTCATATAAACCTTCCCCTAGCTGCATCCCTGCAAAAGTGAAAATTCCAAGCTTCTACATTTGTCGCCTCAGCTTCCCAGACAGACCAGTTCGGGGATGAAGTTGTCTTTTCCGATGCCCCCCGGTAATTTTCAGCTATTTTAGGAAGCCGGGACTTTGGGATCCATTCGCTCGTAAGCTGAGGCGCGCCCGTCCACTTCTGGTGTGATTGACAGAAAGTTAAACTGAAAAGGATTTGTGAAAATTCGGCCCAATTTCCTCATTGGGCGGGTGCAGGCTTCAAATAGCTTCTTTCTTCTGTCATTCGCCAGAGGGAGCTTCGCAAGATCTTGCCATCTCTAGCTCTTGCACTTTTACTGACTTCCGAGCCGCCACCCGCGCAGGTTTTTAATTGCCACAGCCAGTCTGCTTAATATTTGGTCCGCGGCGCTGTTTCGCAATGCTTCGCCGGCGCAAACAGTATATTGGGGAGCGCGCCTCGATTAGGACAAACTTGGAACAGGCTGCCCGCATCTGTGACAGTCACTCATCCTTGGACCCCCGGGTCCGACCTCCAGCCCCTCCTCGTCATTTCCCGGCGGCAGCAGCAGCAGAGTTGTTGCTGCAGCCGATGGGAGGCACGCCATGAAAATGTCACCTCAGACAGCGCGACTGCCGCAGGAGCGCCGCATCGGCATTCACCGGGGGGGGGGGTTGTAAATCCGGCACTCGGGAACTCTGCGCAGTTTTTCCCGGGTCACTTGAAGATTCGCAGAAAATTTTCTCCTGCTCAGGAAGGGGCAGCTTCCCGGCGCGCAATTAAGCTAATTCAATTTCTGTGGCGATGGAGTGCGCGCAGATTCTGGGGCGGGGGCTCAGAGTCATATTTTATGCATACGCGAAAGTGCTCTCCGCCTCATGCATAGACAAGATTTATGCTAGAATTTGTTGACAGAGCCCCCCCCCCTGTGCCGCCATGCAAATCACTTTTTTAGAGCGGCTCAGCAAGAAATGCAAGTGAAATTTCAGTGCAAAAGCGTACATAGCTGTGTCTGCTTTCGCCATAAGCTGCTTTCTGCTCTGACGGCAGATCAGCTATCTTACTACCTTATAATTTTGTTAACTTATAATTTTACTTTGACAATAGCGCTGATTCTCGCCAAGCTTGAGTAGTCCAGAGAAGTTTTGTCCTGATGGGAGCTGACTGCGACCGACAGCTCA
Organism: Macrostomum lignano; assembly: GCA_002269645.1. Taxonomy (NCBI): domain Eukaryota; kingdom Metazoa; phylum Platyhelminthes; family Macrostomidae; genus Macrostomum; species Macrostomum lignano. The sequence continues at coordinate 115,324 of NIVC01001256.1, forward strand.
GCCGCAGGTATTGCGCGGCGCATCTGAAGGCTGGGTACGGCTGTTCAGTCCAAAGACTGGGGGGGTCACCACACACACCCTCAATTACCCCAGCTAATGCTGGCACCCATTTTACAGCTGGGTGAACTGAAGAAATGCAGAGTTGAGTGTCTTGCTCCAGGACACAAATTTTTCCAGTGGAATCGAACCCCCGACTTTGCAGTCGTGAGTCCAACGCTCTGACCACTAGGCTGCAACTCCTCCCATAGCCATATGGGACTCCCCTTTTCCAGCTCTGCGCACAGTGTCCTGTCAGTTTTAGGCTCCCCGAAGCATTGAAAGATGTTTATATCTTTAACCTTGTTTTTTCCAACCAGCTTTGTGAGCCTGTAATGGAGAGGAAAATGCCGCAGTCCTTAAGCCTCGGACGCACTTAAAAATCCTACAAATATAAGCGTAAAGAGGGTGCCGAGCCGGAACCCGAATCAGATGACTGACCCAGTCCGCCCAGACAGAATGAAATGCCTATTTAGACTTTCCTTCTTTTCTTTCACAAAAGATAAGCCGCATTCTTGTTGACAGCTGTTTTAAAATTGCTTCTTTCAGGCCGGCTCTCGAATTCTAGCTTGCCGAGCTCGGGGGGGGGATTATTCGCCGTATTTAGTGCGAGAGGGAGGCTTCTTCGATTCTGATCGGGGCTGCTTCTGCAAGCAGATCTGCTGCAGATCGGCATCGCATCGCCCAGCCTCGTATCCGGGATGATTGACCGCCGCTTCTGGGCGCACTGGGCTCGCATGGTGAACGACCCGGAAATATCGCAGCAGCGGCGAATTTTATAAAGCCGCTGCGACTGCACTTGCTGGCACTTGGGCGGTGCACTTGGCCGCGTTGTGTTCTGGGCCAGTCTTTACGCTTGACTTCCAGCTTGTTCACTGGCATGAATGACCCTCTGATCTGCTCAAGTACACGGACACCCCTCTGATCTGCTCAAGTACACGGACAACCCTCTGATCTGCTCAAGTACACGGACACCCCTCTGATCTGCTCAAGTACACGGACAACCCTCTGATCTGCTCAAGTACACGGACATCCCTCTGATCTGCTCAAGTACACGGACACCCCTCTGATCTGCTCAAGTACACGGACAACCCTCTGATCTGCTCAAGTACACGGACCCCCCTCTGATCTGCTCAAGTACACGGACACCCCTCTGATCTGCTCAAGTACACGGACATCCCTCTGATCTGCTCAAGTACACGGACACCCCTCTGATCTGCTCAAGTACACGGACACCCCTCTGATCTGCTCAAGTACACGGACACCCCTCTGATCTGCTCAAGTACACGGACATCCGTCTGATCTGCTCAAGTACACGGACATCCCTCTGATCTGCCTCAAGTACACGGACATCCGTCTGATCTGCCTCAAGTACACAGACATCCCTCTGATCTGCCTCAAGTACACGGACATCCCTCTGATCTGTTCAAGTACACGGACATCCCTCTGATCTGCTCAAGTACACGGACATCCCTCTGATCTGCCTCAAGTACACGGACATCCGTCTGATCTGCCTCAAGTACACAGACATCCCTCTGATCTGCCTCAAGTACACGGACATCCCTCTGATCTGCCTCAAGTACACGGACATCCCTCTGATCTGCCTCAAGTACACGGACATCCCTCTGATCTGCTCAGGTACACGGACATCCCTCTGATCTGCTCAGACACTCCTCTGGGATAAATCTGACAAGCACACAGACACCTCCTTGAGCCTCAGAATCACGGTGCACTAATTATGTCCAGCCGGTTCTTGTTCCTTGCTATTCCGCCCAAAGCAACGGGCATCGCCCCTTTTTACGCGCCCGTTGCAGCGGCCTCGGGATGGCCGGCCGGGCGCGCGGTTTCAGGCTCTGTTCTCTTGTCAGACGCAGCCGAGTGAAAAGCCCCCCCCCCAGCAACAAGGCAGTCGCCGCTCATTTTCATCAGCTCTTGGCGGGATCAGCGACTCAGCGGATGAGGAGATGGGTTCGCAAAAGAGTTGCCCGCGGGATGAAACGGCGGGCTGAGTGGCTCCTTCTGCCCCCCCCCACCCGCAGCTGCTCAGGCTTTCATCTCTCTGAACCGGACAGCAGCTCTGGACCTCCTGCAGTGCACTTTCTAGCAGCGGCTCTGCGGCGCAAACACTCCGCGGGCAAAGTTTGCAATCTGGTGCAAAATCAGCGATCTTGTCGGTTTAGGGGAGGCAGTTGGAGAAAGCCTTGCTTGCGCCAAGGTTTGGGCTGAGCATTGAGCTGAGTTTATCCAGCTGCTCTGCTCGAGGCTGTCCGGCACAGCGGCTAGCGAATGGTGTCGATTGAGCTCTGTGGGGGGACACAATTCAGATCATTAGAATGAATGTCTTGAACTTTGATATGATGAGGCCTTTAAAAATAGGAGCTTGTCCGGTCGATGGGATCGCACTGGCCCTGCCAGTTTCCCAGATCTCAGCCAGTCCGCTGTTCTCGCCTCCGGGATCTTCTCTCGGCCTCTGGAGCAGCCCCAGGCCATAAATAAATCGATGAGTTTATGCTGGGATTAGTTGCTAATTGCCCAGCCGGCCAGCGCGGTTGGCGGCAATCTGCAGCAAAACTGCCTGCCTGCCTAATCTGAACGCTCGCCTCACTGACTGCCGGCCTCCCAGCGGTCCCCGCATTGGCTGGCTGGCTCTGCCATGCCCAACCCCCCGTCGCAGCCGCATTCATACTTCACATCTCCGCCCAGCCCGATCAGCCCAGTTTGCATTGCCACTGACGCCCAAGCGGCCGAACGCAGCCCAGCCCGGCCAGCTCAAGCACTGAGGCCATTCCGGCTGACCAGGCGGCCACGGCATGAACGCGCCCAGCACCTTCATTCAGCTCCGACGGGTCGTTGCCAGCGCGCCATATCAGGCGAGTAACCCCTGCTGCTAAAGCCTCTAAATGAGCCATCTTGTCTATATTTCTGTCCTTGACGCGTCCACTGCCAGCTGTTGGCCATTGCTCCAGTCTCTGCTCTGGCAAAATCAGTGACAGAAGTTGCACTCACTCGATCTCTTGACGGTCTTTATTGTTTCGTCTCCAAAGCCAGCCAATCAGAAAAAGTCGTCAGCGCCCCACCCCAAGTCCGCAAACACCACCGAGCCGCCAGCCAATCAGAGAAAGTCGTCAGCTCCCCACCCCAACTCCGCAAACCCCACCGAGCCGCCAGCCAATCAGAAGACCCCTGAGGCGCCAAGTCGCCAAGCCGCCGTCTCTACAAAGGTCGGCGCAGGTCGGCGCCGCTGGCAAATGAACTTCTCTAGGTCGATGCTGGCCTACGGAAAAACGCCGAAGCGGTCGGGCAGCGGCTACGGCAGGCCCAAGCGGCAGCTGCCGACCTCCACGTCCTACTATGTAAGTGGCTGCTGACCGCTAGCCCGCCTGCCTGCTGGTGGCATGGAACCCGTCCAGCCTACCAGCCCCAGTAGATGAGCAGTTAGTCTTCAGAACGTTTTTTTTCTAGCCTTAGCAACTGCAATGCGCCGTGAGATCCAGCCCGACTAACCAGGGCAAAAGTTGCCGGCTTTTGCTATCGAACTAGTTTTATATTTTTATTTTTGCATGCCTTTTCGCTTGTTCGTCAATAGCGATTAACAGTACTTAGTGCACTTCTAATTGGAGGAGTACTTCAAGGGCTTGTCGTGCGAAGGCACAGACGGTCGACAAGCCCTGACGATAAGAAACTCGGGCCGTTGTACACCCTCCTGTGTGAGCTGTCAGGTCAGCCTTCCCCTACATCTGTAGTCTGACTGTCTCGAGTCTCTTTTCCCTCTCAGCCAGCCATTGATAAATATCTGCGCACTCCAAAGCAAAGTAGTAGCAGAGCTCATTACAACTGAGTTCGCTTGGCCAATTTCTAGACTTTGATGTTGCGAATGGCGGCTCAGGCCTGGGGATTCTGGGAGACCGAGCAAGCAACAGAAATGGATATTTCAGATCTCAATCAGCATCGCCCTCCTCCTCCTCCCGGATCCCCACCTGCCTCCAGTGGCAGTTGTGTGCAGGGCCTCAGGTGAGGGAGCAAAAACCTCCTTGAGCCAACAGGTTTACCTCTCCCCCGAGACAGAAGAACACGACTTATCCATCACCTGGACAGGTGCTTTCAGCCCCGGCTTCGGTTCCGAATCAAATGCAATTCTTTGGTCACGGGGCCCTGATGCGCTTTACCTTGAGATGCCCGGGGGAGACTCTGCTGCTCACCGTCCCATATTTTTATATGGGACTGACACGAATCAGTGCGCGCGAGGCTGGAGGGGGGGGGTCAACCAGACCGGGCGGGGGGCTGCGTCCTCGCTCTTCCCGGGAGCTTCTGCAAAGCTTCTCGGGATCTGCCCAGGCAACCCTTCCTGACTTGAACAACTTTCGGATACCCCTCACTGAATTTAGGCACCCCACGGAGCCTATGGACATCCCTCACCTTGGTCCATTCCACACCTCACCTCCTCCTCACCTTGGACAGCATTCCCCACCTCACCTTGGACAGCATTCCCCTCCTCACCTTGGACAGGACAGCATTCCCCTCCTCACCTTGGACAGCATTCCCCACCTCACCTTGGACTGGACAGCATTCCCCTCCTCACCTTGGACAGCATTCCCCACCTCACCTTGGACAGGACAGAATTCCCCTCCTCACCTTGGACAGCATTCCCCACCTCACCTTGGACAGGACAGCATTCCCCTCCTCACCTTGGACAGCATTCCCCACCTCACCTTGGACAGCATTCCCCACCTCACCTTGGACAGCATTCCCCACCTCACCTTGGACAGCATTCCCCACCTCACCTTGGACAGGACAGCATTCCCCTCCTCACCTTGGACAGCATTCCCCTCCTCACCTTGGACAGCATTCCCCTCCTCACCTTGGACAGCATTCCCCTCCTCACCTTGGACAGCATTCCCCACCTCACCTTGGACAGGACAGCATTCCCCTCCTCACCTTGGACAGCATTCCCCACGTCACCTTGGACTGGACAGCATTCCCCACCTCACCTTGGACAGCATTCCCCTCCTCACCTTGGACAGCATTCCCCTCCTCACCTTGGACAGCATTCCCCTCCTCACCTTGGACAGCATTCCCCTCCTCACCTTGGACAGCATTCCCCACCTCACCTTGGACAGGACAGCATTCCCCACCTCACCTTGGACAGCATTCCCCACCTCACCTTGGACAGCATTCCCCTCCTCACCTTGGACAGCATTCCCCTCCTCACCTTGGACAGCATTCCCCTCCTCACCTTGGACAGCATTCCCCTCCTCACCTTGGACAGCATTCCCCTCCTCACCTTGGACAGCATTCCCCTCCTCACCTTGGACAGCATTCCCCACCTCACCTTGGACAGGACAGCATTCCCCACCTCACCTTGGACAGCATTCCCCACCTCACCTTGGACTGGACAGCATTCCCCTCCTCACCTTGGACAGCATTCCCCACCTCACCTTGGACAGGACAGCATTCCCCACCTCACCTTGGACAGCCCTTTGGATATCCTCCCTGTCTATGGACACCCCTTAGAACCTTTGGATACCCGCACTGTCTCTAGACGACTCTCCTAGCCTTTGGGTGCCCCCTCGGTGTATTTAAACACGGACCCAGGCCTCTGGCCACCTTTCCCAGCTTTACAATACTTCTGAGTACTTGGACAGCCTCACCAGACTTCAGATATTCCTGTGGACACCCTTCCCAGCTCTGCAATCCCTCTCTGCTCCGCCCCCGTCAGCTCCAGCTGCTCGCCCCGGCAATCCTCGCTGCCCCGTTTATGCTTCCGGCCTCGCCCAGGAAATAAAAAATGCAAATCGCGTAGCAACTGGTCCCATGCCAAATCCGCGCCCCGAGTGACAGCCTCGAATCGGGCCTGGTCTCTCTAAACCCCCCGCTGAACTGGCGTAGATGACCCCCCCCCCTAAATAGGCGCCGCAGCGGAAGTGCTGATCCAGTAGGGAGGAGACTGCCGCTGACATCCGCTTGGGATTCGAGATTAAATCCCGAACTGTTATGATTGCGATTAATCGGACTTCCGAAGTAAGATGTTTCCTGCCTGGGCGCTCCACTCCCTCCACATGGGAAACTGCCAGTCTTGTAGCTGCTTTCAAATATGAAATTTGAAATTTCATTTTGTCTTTGTGCCTGCGTGTGCGCCTCTTCATCTCCTTAATCTCCTCTATCTGCATCTACCTTCCCCGTCTCTTCTCTCTGTCTCTGCATCTACCCCTCTGTCTCCTCCCTCTGCATCTACCCTTCTGTCTCCCTTCTGCATCTACCCTTCTGTCTCCCCTCTGCATCTACCCTTCTGTCTCCCCTCTGCATCTACCCTTCTGTCTCCCCTCTGCATCTACCCTTCTGTCTCCCTTCTGCATCTACCCTTCTGTCTCCCTTCTGCATCTACCCCTCTGTCTCCCCTCTGCATCTACCTTCCCCGTCTCTTCTCTCTGTCTCTGCATCTACCCTTCTGTCTCCCTTCTGCATCTACCCTTCTGTCTCCCTTCTGCATCTACCCCTCTGTCTCCCCTCTGCATCTACCTTCCCCGTCTCTTCTCTCTGTCTCTGCATCTACCCCTCTGTCTCCTCCCTCTGCATCTACCCTTCTGTCTCCCTTCTGCATCTACCCTTCTGTCTCCCCTCTGCATCTACCCTTCTGTCTCCCCTCTGCATCTACCCTTCTGTCTCCCCTCTGCATCTACCCTTCTGTCTCCCTTCTGCATCTACCCTTCTGTCTCCCTTCTGCATCTACCCCTCTGTCTCCCCTCTGCATCTACCTTCCCCGTCTCTTCTCTCTGTCTCTGCATCTACCCTTCTGTCTCCCTTCTGCATCTACCCTTCTGTCTCCCTTCTGCATCTACCCCTCTGTCTCCCCTCTGCATCTACCTTCCCCGTCTCTTCTCTCTGTCTCTGCATCTACCCCTCTGTCTCCTCCCTCTGCATCTACCCTTCTGTCTCCCTTCTGCATCTACCCTTCTGTCTCCCTTCTGCATCTACCCTTCTGTCTCCCTTCTGCATCTACCCCTCTGTCTCCCCTCTGCATCTACCTTCCCCGTCTCTTCTCTCTGTCTCTGCATCTACCCCTCTGTCTCCTCCCTCTGCATCTACCCTTCTGTCTCCCTTCTGCATCTACCCTTCTGTCTCCCCTCTGCATCTACCTTCCCCG
>NIVC01001256.1:127500-135000 GCA_002269645.1 Macrostomum lignano
TAGTTTGCTGTGAGGGTGGGACAGTAATTTTCAGAGGACAGTAGGGACAGTAGCCCCGGGATCCAATCTTTTTGGCGCCCCGGGAACTCATCTCCTTGGCGCCCGGGAACTCATCTCTTTGGTGCCCTAGTAACTAATCTTTTTGGCGCCCCGGGAACTCATCTCCTTGGCGCCCCGGGAACTCATCTCTTTGGTGCCCTAGTAACTAATCTTTTTGGCGCCCCGGGAACTCATCTCCTTGGCGCCCCGGGAACTCATCTCCTCGGCGCCCCGGGAACTCATCTCCTTGGCGCCCTGGGAACTTATCTCCTTGGCGCCCCGGCAACTTATCTCCTTGGCGCCCCGGCAACTTATCTCCTTGGCGCCCTGGGAACTTATCTCCTTGGCGCCCCGGCAACTTATCTCCTTGGCGCCCCGGGAACTCATCTCCTTGGCGCCCCGGGAACTGATCTCCTTGGCGCCCCGGGAACTCATCTCCTTGGCGCCCCGGGAATTAATCTTGGCACCTTGTCCTTAGCTTTCGGCGCATTTGTAAGTCCAAAAAGATATTTTAGGCAGTGGAATTCTCCTGAGCACTGCAGAACAAGCGAGGAGTCGCGGCGAACTTCCAGATTTGCCCTAGCAAAATTTCTTTGTCCCCGCAATAAAAAGAACTCCCAGTGCTTGAGAACTGTTTGCCTGGAAACAAGCGACTGAAGCGTCTAATGAAAACTAATTTTCAATCATTAGGGAAAAGTTGGCCCTCAGCTTGAACGGGAAGAGCGGGAAGGATTAGGATTAGCAGTGCGTGGGTGAGCCTGGGCTGCCGCCGCTACCACGGTGTCCCCGTCAGTCCAGCTTCCTTCCTGGCACCGATGCAGTCCGGCCTCATGCATAATTACAGTTCAGCATTCCCGCCCAGCCTTGGACTCTCGCAGCCCTTGTCTACTTCTCCCCGCTGCTATGCTCAAACTGTGTTTTCCCTGCCGTGATCCGGGAGTACTGCAGTAATTGCTGCCAGTTTGGCAGGCCCAGCCTGTATGCGCCGCAGATGGCCTTCAAATTGGATCGCCAACCCATGAATGAGAGGCGGTATCTCAGCCGCTCTCCTGAGCTAAATTAATTTGGCCCGCCATAGCAGATTTGCATAAATGCTCAGCCGCTGCAGGGGCTCTGTCTGACCCGGCGGCTTGGCTTTCCCAGCCCTTGTAGCTTCGATGCCAAATAGATGAAGGAATTGGTGAGCAACAGAGGAGAATAGGTGGGGGGGAGAATAATCCTCTCAGGCTTTTCTGAACTACCGATATGTAGAGTAGCAAACTTATCTTGAAGGCAATGCGATTTTTTACAGCTCGGCATGAAATGCACTTTATCGATTGAAATTCGAATATATCTATTCGAAGTAACAAATATGGCCAAATATAGAATTTCCCCGCGGGATAAATTGCTGTGGCCCGGCCCTGCCCGCATCACTGCAGGCAGCTGTGCCGAATCCCCGCATTTGCTTGCCGCCAGGTCGGGGCTGCCAGCTGGGCCTCATCAGCTCAGCTCGGCTGTTGTTTTCCCCCTCGCCTCTCGCCCGAACTGGCGCGCCGGGCGGCTGCTCAAAGCGAGCCGAAATGCGGGAAACGAGCTGGAGTGAGACTGGGAGACCTTTGAGAGCTCTGCCTGCTGCCGCCCTCAGCAGCGCGGCATCTCCGCCTCTCACTTTGTCTCCCTTCCCCTCTCTGTGTCTCCCTTCCCCTCTCTGTGTCTCCCTTCCCCTCTCTGTGTTTCCCTTCCCCTCTCTGTGTCTTCCTTCCCCTCTCTGTGTCTCCCTTCCCCTCTCTGTGTTTCCCTTCCCTTCTCTGTGTCTCCCTTCCCCTCTCTGTGTTTCCCTTCCCCTCTCTGTGTCTCCCTTCCCCTCTCTGTGTTTCCCTTCCCTTCTCTGTGTCTCCCTTCCCCTCTCTGTGTTTCCCTTCCCCTCTCTGTGTCTCCCTTCCCCTCTCTGTGTCTCCCTTCCCCTCTCTGTGTTTCCCTTCCCCTCTCTGTGTCTCCCTTCCCCTCTCTGTGTCTCCCTTCCTCTCTCTGTGTCTCCCTTCCCCTCTCTGTGTCTCCCTTCCCCTCTCTGTGTCTCCCTTCCCCTCTCTGTGTCTCCCTTCCCCTCTCTGTGTCTCCCTTCCCCTCTCTTTGGCTCCCTTCCCCTCTCTCTATCTTCTTTTTTTTACCGCTGTCTATCTCTGGACTCCCCTTCAGTAATAATAATACTAATTCCAGAAGCAATAAATTATAATAATAATAAGTCCCTGGCGCAACGTCTTTTGCCAACAATCTCCCATCCACTCTCTCCCTTTCTCTCTGCCTCCCTCTCTATTTCACAGCATCCCGTTCCCAAAGCTGTCGTCCCTCTTCAATGCGCTGCAGATTAATTTAAACAGACAGGCGCCTGTGGCGGAGGAGGGACAGAGGTCAAAATCTCAGGATGCAGGCCTCCTCGCTGTGTATCCCAAGTGCCTACAAAAGTTACTAATAAATAACGCTAAGGTGTTGCTGGCAACCCGCCGTCCCTACTCGGTCAGCCCACGGGCCTAATTGGCTTCACCTTTAGTCATCCATGCCGCGGATATGCGGATCTTCCGCCCCTTGCTTTCCGCCCCCCCCCCGCACCGGACCCAGCAATAGAGCAATATTAGTGCGGAAAGTGCAATAACAGACAGACTTTTGCTGTCCTTCCGACCCCCCCCCCCAGCATAAAACTGATTCCCCTCCCCCAGTATTGCGCGCACTCCGCGCACTCCACGCAGCCCCGCTGGCATTTGGCTGCCGCCCCCGCCGGCCAAAGTGCGCCGTCCGCTGCCGCCCGCCGTCTGCTGCTGCTGCTGCTGCTTGCTACTCTCCCCTTCCTCTCGCAAATGTCGGAGGACCGAATCACTGAGATGGAGGTGACTGCCGGCTGCCTGTCTGCCGTCTCCCGTAGAGTCCGAGCGTAGAGTACGGCTGCTTAAATTTTCACTGGCACATTCTCATCTCCTACTCATAGTAGCCAGTGCTCACAGAGCTATTTGCCATAGCCAGCCGAGGGGAGGGACAGGGAGGGAGGGAGGAAACTGTGGGGGGATGTTGGGAAGAATGGGGAGCCTAAATCCTGGAGGATTTCATGGGAGGGATCCGCGGGGCGATATGCGTGCGCGGCTGCCTTCGGACCTGAGGCCCGAAATGTGACGAATGTTCCCCTCGTTGCTCTTCCCCCGCCCTCTCCACAAGGTGGGGATCCAGAGGAAGGAGGAAGTCGTCGATTGGGCAGCGGCGGCTTAGCGAAGTGGATTAGGTGCGACTGCCGGGGAGACCGGGGCCCCGGCCTGCTGGCCCGGGGATTGGCCGCCGCGCTCGCTCTAAAAACAGCAGCACTGCGGGATCGCGGTGTTCCTCCGCCTCCCATTCTTTGCCCCCCCTCTCTCCCTCTCTGTCTTGGCCTCCAAATGCCCCTATAGAAATCCCGTCGGACTGCACAGTTCAGTCTGGGAAAGACAGAGGCGCAGACGGGAAAAATCCCCTACGCAAGCGGCGGCCGCAGCTGCGTCATCAGAACAGAGCTTCATCAGCGTCAGCCCCGATCTCCCCTGCCCCGCGCAGGCTGGAGGCAGGTCAGCAGCCGGGGATGCAGCAGCAGCAGCTTCATCTTAACCAGATGCCGGCGCACAAGGCTGACGGCGCTGCTGCTGACACCGGCGCCGCAGCCAAGCACCGCTGCCGGCACGCCAGAGTAAGAGTAGCAGCCCTGACTCTCCCGCCAGAGTAAGAGTAGCAGCCCTGACTCTCCCGCCAGAGTAAGAGTAGCAGCCCTGACTCTCCCGCCAGAGTAAGAGTAGCAGCCCTGACTCTCTGCCAGAGTAAGAGTAGCAGCCCTGGCTCTCCCGCCAGAGTAAGAGTAGCAGCCCTGACTCTCCCGCCAGAGTAAGAGTAGCAGCCCTGACTCTCTGCCAGAGTAAGAGTAGCACCCCTGACCCTCTGCCAGAGTAAGAGTAGCACCCCTGACCCCTGACCCGTGATTGGTTTGTTGTCGGGCGAGAAATGTGCAGCAATTCTGGACTCGAATCTCTACTCGGACTGGGGAGAATGTGGCTTGTAGAAAAATTCTAATAGAGCGCCTGCGACATTTGCCTTCTTTCTATCACCCTGCAGCTTGTCTGTCTGACTGCCCTCTTGCCCGCTTCTGTTGCTGCTCGTCCCCCCCCCCCGGGTAGCTCCTCCAAGCCGTCACTCTTGCCGGGCTCCATTCCCGGCTAAATTACCTCCTGTTTGTCCAAGTGACAGCTCAGCAAACTGAATGGCTGGTGGAGGCGGCGTTCAATGATAGCCCCGGATGCCAAAACTGACAGAGACAGACAGACAGACAGACAGACAGACAGACAGACAGACAGACAGACAGACAGACAGACAGACAGACAGACAGACAGACAGACAGACAGACAGACAGACAGACAGACAGACAGACAGACAGACAGACAGACAGACAGACAGACAGACAGACAGACAGATAGATTCCCCGGTTAGCAAATCGAGGCTAATAATTCGAGCTAGGCCTAGCAAAGCGCTGGCAGCAGATTTCTTCCTTCACTTTTCTCTTCAATTCTCATTGCCGGGTCGTGGCCGATTGTCGCCCAGACATGGGGAAGGCGGGGGGCTGCAGCCAGTTTTCAGGAACTCAAACACACCCTGGTGAAACTTGAAGAGCAGCGCAAACAAGTGAATTTCAGTTTGCGCCGCTCTTCAAGTTTCACGCGCCAGCATGAGAGGCTCGCTAATAAAATTTAAATGCATGCAAAGTGAGAAGTGCAGGGTCTCTTAGATGTCTCCGTGGATACTCAGGCTAAGCTGAGTAGCCAGAATTTGCTCAGCATGCATGCGCAGACCTGCTTCTAACCTGAGAGCTTTTGCTCTCAATAAACCGATACGAGTTTTGGGGCTTATCGCGACAACAACTGACCTTTAGTGACCTCTAGCGACCCTCATCAAAGCTTGACCTCAACTGACCTCCCCACCCCCGCCACCAAAGGACGCCGGCTACCACGCCGTTGACACGGACGACGACTGCCAGTCCAACGCCAGCGGCGAGTTCAACTCCACCGAGTTCCTCAACGCCCGCGACGAGCCGGAGGACCCCCAGCTGCTCCAGCAGCAGCTGCAGCAGCCGCACTACCGCCGTCAGCCAGCGCCGGCGCAGGCGGCCTGTCGCGGACTGCGGAACCGCGGCCTCCTCCGCGCTGCCTCCTCGTCGGCGGCCACCGCCGAGGCCGCACTGTCCGACCGCGACGCCGTGGTGACGACATCCTTGTCGGAGCGGGCCGGGCTGTCCGGACTCTGCACTGCCACCATCGGCACCGTGGACCCCGGGCCGGTGTCTCTGGACCCCACGCAGCGGCTCATCGACGCGCTGGAGACTCTGCGGGACTCCATCAACGACAGCACCAGCGTGGCGCTGCAGCAGAGCCGCGTGCGCAACCGGCGCCGGGGCACCTCAGCCGGCCAGGTCAACTACAAGGGCGGCGGCCTCAAGAACGACGAGCGCTGCCGCATCCGGGCTGAGAAGGTGTGGAGGGGGTCGAGACCTTGATAATCTGAATCACTTCCTCTCCTGCCCATCTCCTCTCCTGCTCACCTCCTCTCCTGCTCACCTCCTCTCCTGCTCACCTCCTCTTCTGCTCACCTCCTCTCCTGCTCACCTGCTATCCTGCTCACCTTCTCTCCTGCTCACCTCCTCTCCTGCTCACCTGCTATCCTGCTCACCTCCTCTCCTGCTCACCTCCTCTCCTGCTCACCACCTCTCCTGCTCACCACCTCTCCTGCTCACCACCTCTCCTGCTCACCTCCTCTCCTGCCCACTTCCTCTCCTGCTCACTCTCCTGCTCACTTCCTCTCCTGCTCACCTCCTCTCCTGCTAACCTCCTTTCCTTCTCACCTCCTCTTCTGCTCACCTCCTCTCCTGCTCACCTGCTATCCTGCTCACCTTCTCTCCTGCTCACCTCCTCTCCTGCTCACCTGCTATCCTGCTCACCTCCTCTCCTGCTCACCTGCTATCCTGCTCACCTTCTCTCCTGCTCACTTCCTCTCCTGCCCATCTCCTCTCCTGCTCACCTCCTCTCCTGCTCACCTCCTCTCCTGCTCACCTCCTCTTCTGCTCACCTCCTCTCCTGCTCACCTGCTATCCTGCTCACCTTCTCTCCTGCTCACCTCCTCTCCTGCTCACCTGCTATCCTGCTCACCTCCTCTCCTGCTCACCTGCTATCCTGCTCACCTTCTCTCCTGCTCACCTCCTCTCCTGCTCACCTGCTATCCTGCTCACCTCCTCTCCTGCTCACCTCCTCTCCTGCTCACCACCTCTCCTGCTCACCACCTCTCCTGCTCACCACCTCTCCTGCTCACCTCCTCTCCTGCCCACTTCCTCTCCTGCTCACTCTCCTGCTCACTTCCTCTCCTGCTCACCTCCTCTCCTGCTAACCTCCTTTCCTTCTCACCTCCTCTCCTGCTCACTTCCTCTCCTGCTCACCTCCTCTCCTGCTCACTTCCTCTCCTGCTCACCTCCTCTCCTGCTCACCTCCTCTCCTGCTCACCTCCTCTCCTGCTCACCTCCTCTCCTGCTCACCTCCTCTCCTGCTCACCTCCTCTCCTGCTAACCTCCTTTCCTGCTAACCTCCTCTCCTGCTCACCTCCTCTCCTGCTCACCTCCTCTCCTGCTCACTTTCTCACTCCCTTCTCCTACCACAGTCTCCTTCTCTTTCTCACTGTTTTATCACTCTTCCTCACTCTCCCGTATTTCTCTCTCCTATTCTCTTCTGTTGACAATCTTTTCCTAAAAATGTTAGTCAGTAGCTGTGTGAAGTTACATCATATTTTTTCTCTTATAGCTTATATTGGGCTTGCCGATTGAATTTGCTTATTATTGAAATGAAATCGCATTGGAGCTGCTGAGCAACATCTGCAGCCAGCTTGCAGCTGCTCAAGCCTGTTGCTCACCCGGCCAGGCGAGGCGACTCAGCCGAGATTATCGGACGCGGCGGCTTAGCAGAGGGGCTCGCGGCCGGGCCACGAAATTTTATTTGCCCAATTTGATTCCTCCCGGAGCCCTGAAAATCTCTGGATTAGGAGGCTGCAGTGGGATATTTTTCCCCTCAGATTTCGCCGGACTTGTGGGGAGCGGCGCTCGGAATTGACACAAAAAATGGCGCAGCTCCGAAGGCTTCAAGTTTCCAATATCTGCCCTGGCCGCGCAAACAGGAAGCCGAACTCCCGCGGGTCGGACGTTCACTCGAGACCTCGTCTTTTGATGTCGGCGATGGGTTCGCAGGGAACAGCGGCTCCTAAATCCTCTTTTGACCGCCCCCTCCCCGGCTTTCAGCCCAGCCCGCCCCGCCCCTTCAAGCTGGTGCTTCATCCCGGAAATGAGCTGGCCGTTTTGTTCCCTGGCCATAAATCACTTCCGAGAGGCCGGCCGATAAGGGAGGTCCGATGGTTTTCCATCGAGGGTTTTCAAAGCGCAAATGA
>NIVC01001256.1:137500-277500 GCA_002269645.1 Macrostomum lignano
TCCCTCCTTTTACTCCTCTCATCCCTCTCCCTCCTCTCCCTCCTCTCCCTCCTCTCCCTTCTCTCCCTCCTCTCCCTCCTCTCCCTCCTTTTACTCCTCTCATCCCTCTCCCTCCTCTCCCTCCTCTCCCTCCTCTCAGCTTCTTCCTCCCTTTCTCTTATCCTTACCAATTACCCGTTGGCATCACACTTCACTCTGCTCTTCCCTCTTTCAAGACCCTCTGTTTCGCTCGCCTCTGACCAGAGTCTCAGCCGGCAGAAATCGCGGGGCTGATCCCCCAGCGGCCACGAAGCCCGACACCCCCGAGCTTTGCTTCCCCCGGAGGATTTGCCAGGCCCTGAAAGTGTGAAACGCCGGCACTGGAATGAAGAAGGCATTTGGACAAAAATGAGAGATGGATCGGTGCGAAAAAGCTAGTCGAGACTAAGCTGGCCGTTTCCAAGTCAAAAACAGCTTAATCCCGGTTTTCGAAACTGTTTTAAAGAAATTATTAATGTCCGCCTCCTGTGTTACAGGAGCTGAAAAGCATAGACCTGGAGAAGTACTGGAACCCCCTGCTGTACATAGACAACATCCTCAGCGAGACCAAGGAGGCCACGTGGGTTGTGGCGCAGCACGACCCGCTGAACTCTGACGTCTACATCGTGGAGAGACGCCGGCTAAAAGGGGTTTTCCTGGAAACGCTCGAGCTCAACGATTTTCCATTGGATGTCCAGGTGAGGATGGGGACTTGAGAGATTTTAGTATGTCTGGTAGATGCCACAGACTAGTCTGGTAGATGCCACGGACTAGTATGGTAGATACCACCGCCAGTCTCGTAGATGCCACAGCCAGTCTAGTAGATGCCACAGCCAGTCTAGTAGATGCCACAGCCAGTCTAGTAGATGCCACAGACTAGTCTGGTAGATGCCACGGACTAGTATGGTAGATACCACCGCCAGTCTCGTAGATGCCACAGCCAGTCTAGTAGATGCCACAGCCAGTCTAGTAGATGCCACAGCCAGTCTAGTAGATGCCACAGCCAGTCTGGTAGATGCCACCGCCAGTCTCCCAGTTCAGCGGTCTGGCGCCACCCGCAGGACCTCACCATCACCATCACCTCGGAGCGGCCGGACACGGAGATCGAGCTGATTCCGGACGAGGCCGAGATGAGCGGCATCAACATCCAGACCTTCGTTGACCAGCAGGAGTGGCGCCTGCATGAGCACATCGAGGTTGAGAAGCGAACGCTCACCCAAGAGTTCTCCAGCACCATGAAGTCGCATCCCTGCTTGGCCGTGCGCTGCAGGGCTGCCAGGAGGCCCGGCTACTTCTACTGGAATGTCTTCTTGATTATGGTCAGCCTCTGCGAATCCGGCCCAGAGTTTGGGTCCATCCGGTTCATTGGGGTGGGCTGTCCGGTTCATTGGGGTGGGCTGTCCGATTCATTGGGGTGGGCTGTCCGATTCACTGGGGTGGGCTGTCCGATTCACTGGGGTGGGCTGTCCGATTCACTGGGGTGGGCTGTCCGATTCACTGGGGTGGGCTGTCCGATTCTTTTTGAGTTGTGTTCCTGTCACACCCTGTCAGACTTGAGTCGGCTGCCTGTTAAATTTGAGCTAGGTGTCTGTCATTTGAGTCGGGTGAGTGTCACATTTAAGTTGGGTGCCTGTCACATTTGAATTGGGTGCCTGTCACCTTTGAATTGGGTGCCTGTCACATTTGAGTCGGGTGCCTGTCACATTTGAGTCGGGTGCCTGTTTCCTATATGGTTTGCTGGGTGCCTGTCACGTTTGAGTCGGGTGCCTGTCACATTTGAGTCGGGTGCCTGTCACATTTGAGTCGGGTGCCTGTCCCATTTGAGTCGGGTGCCTGTCCCATTTGAGTCGGGTGCCTGTTCCCTATAGGGTTTGCTTGGTGCCTGTCACATTTGAGTTGGGTGCCTGTCACATTTGAGTCGGGTGCCTGTCCTGTCACATTTGAGTCGGTGCCTGTCACATTTGAGTCGGGTGCCTGTCACATTTGAGTCGGGTGCCTGTCACATTTGAGTCGGGTGCCTGTCACATTTGAGTCGGGTGCCTGTTCCCTATAGGGTTTGCTTGGTGCCTGTCACATTTGAGTTGGGTGCCTGTCCCATTTGAGTCGGGTGCCTGTCCTGTCACATTTGAGTCGGGTGCCTGTCCTGTCACATTTGAGTCGGTGCCTGTCACATTTGAGTCGGGTGCCTGTCACATTTGAGTTGGGTGCCTGTCCCATTTGAGTCGGGTGCCTGTCCTGTCACATTTGAGTCGGTGCCTGTCACATTTGAGTCGGGTGCCTGTCACATTTGAGTCGGGTGCCTGTCACATTTGAGTCGGGTGCCTGTCACATTTGAGTCGGGTGCCTGTTCCCTATAGGGTTTGCTTGGTGCCTGTCACATTTGAGTCGGGTGCCTGTCACATTTGAGTCGGGTGCCTGTCACATTTGAGTCGGGTGCCTGTCACATTTGAGTCGGGTGCCTGTTCCCTATAGGGTTTGCTTGGTGCCTGTCACATTTGAGTTGGGTGCCTGTCCCATTTGAGTCGGGTGCCTGTCCTGTCACATTTGAGTCGGGTGCCTGTTCCCTAGGGTTTGCTTGGTGCCTGTCACATTTGAGTCTGGTGCCTGTTCTCTATAGGGTTTGTTTTATTGAGCAGCTAATAATCAATCCAGTGAGCTGAATTTCCCAGATTAGCCAAGCCCGATATTGCACTGGCTCGCCCACCCGCTGTGCAAATGCTGAGCCTCCAGCTTTTATAATCCGCCCGCTGCGCCCGGCCGACTCTCGAACCGGACAGGCCGGGGTTTTGAATTGCCCACCCCCGTATTCCGTCAATATTTGGGCAGCCAGTGCTTGCGGCAGACGACACGGGAAAAGTATCCCATGATTCTGCTTTCACTCTCCCCCTCTTGCTGGCCAGCAAAAGTGTGGCATTCTTGCCTCGGCAGGGAGCAGAAATTGCGCAGCCAGATCCGCTTGTGGGGGGGGCGCCGTGACGTCTAGGAAAGTGCAAATGTCAAAGCAGATGCACGCAATGCTGGGAGCCATTAAGCTGTAGATTCTGTTTGAAAGGGACGTGTCAACCGCTCCGCGCGCCTCCCATCTGTCTCCGAATTCTGTGGGATCCGGTTGCGACCCCCCCCCTCCTCGCCTTGGGGAATTCTTCTCACTATGGGACTAGCGGGAGGAAAGGGGCTTCCAGCCTGCTTGAGGCGGTGGGCTAATGAAGCACACCTGATGTGCGCTGCTTCTGCTGCTTTGCCGCCTCTTCTGTGATAAAGAACGCGGATTCGAAAGCTCGTTAGCTGTGCGGCTGCGCGAGTGCGGCTTCTTCCGAAGCAGCCTGTGCTGATTAAACAGAATTGGATTGACTGGTGTCTGCTGGGCGGGTATGTGCTGGGCGGGTATGTGCTGGGCGGGTATGTGCTGGGCGGGTATGTGCTGGGCGGGTATGTGCTGGGCGGGTATGTGCTGGGCGGGTATGTGCTGGGCGGGTATGTGCTGGGCGGGTATGTGCTGGGCGGGTATGTGCTGGGCGGGTATGTGCTGGGCGGGTATGTGCTGGGCGGGTATGTGCTGGGCGGGTATGTGCTGGGCGGGTATGTGCTGGGCGGGTATGTGCTGGGCGGGTATGTGCTGGGCGGGTATGTGCTGGGCGGGTATGTGCTGGGCGGGTATGTGCTGGGCGGGTATGTGCTGGGCGGGTATGTGCTGGGCGGGTATGTGCTGGGCGGGTATGTGCTGGGCGGGTATGTGCTGGGCGGGTATGTGCTGGGCGGGTATGTGCTGGGCGGGTATGTGCTGGGCGGGTATGTGCTGGGCGGGTATGTGCTGGGCGGGTATGTGCTGGGCGGGTATGTGCTGGGCGGGTATGTGCTGGGCGGGTATGTGCTGGGCGGGTATGTGCTGGGCGGGTATGTGCTGGGCGGGTATGTGCTGGGCGGGTATGTGCTGGGCGGGTATGTGCTGGGCGGGTATGTGCTGGGCGGGTATGTGCTGGGCGGGTATGTGCTGGGCGGGTATGTGCTGGGCGGGTATGTGCTGGGCGGGTATGTGCTGGGCGGGTATGTGCTGGGCGGGTATGTGCTGGGCGGGTATGTGCTGGGCGGGTATGTGCTGGGCGGGTATGTGCTGGGCGGGTATGTGCTGGGCGGGTATGTGCTGGGCGGGTATGTGCTGGGCGGGTATGTGCTGGGCGGGTATGTGCTGGGCGGGTATGTGCTGGGCGGGTATGTGCTGGGCGGGTATGTGCTGGGTGGGTATGTGCTGGGCGGGTATGTGCTGGGTGGGTATGTGCTGGGCGGGTATGTGCTGGGTGGGTATGTGCTGGGCGGGTATGTGCTGGGTGGGTATGTGCTGGGAGGGTGTCTGCTGGATGGGTATATGCTGGATGGGTATATGCTGGGCGGGTATGTGCTGGGTGGGTATGTGCTGGGTGGGTATGTGCTGGGTGGGTATGTGCTGGGTGGGTATGTGCTGGGTGGGTATGTGCTGGGTGGGTATGTGCTGGGTGGGTATGTGCTGGGTGGGTATGTGCTGGGTGTGTGTCTGCTGGATGGGTATGTGCTGGGTGGGTATGTGCTGGGAGGGTGTCTGCTGGATGGGTATATGCTGGATGGGTATATGCTGGGCGGGTATGTGCTGGGCGGGTATGTGCTGGGTGGGTATGTGCTGGGTGGATATGTGCTGGGTGGGTATGTGCTGGGTGGATATGTGCTAGGTGGGTGTCTGCTAGGTGGGTGTCTGCTAGGTGGGTGTCTGCTAGGTGGGTTTGTGCCGGGCGGGTGTCTGCTGGGTAGGACTACATACAGTAGACGACATGCTTTCATTAGAGGGTGTTCCCGCTGGAGGGTTTCCCTTTGGTGGGTTTCCCTCTGGAGATTCGGCAATACCGCAACATCGGCGCCCGCCCCGCGCGGCCATCTCGCCGCCTCCTCGCCGCCCGCATTTCAGTTCTTCATCACCGGCCTGTCATTCGCAACATTCGCCGTGGGAGCGGACAAGCCGGAGGCCCGGCTGCAACTCTCATTCACCTTGTTCCTCACCTCCGTGGCATTCAAGTTTGTCATTAACCAGTCCCTGCCCAAGATTTCCTACCTGACTTACATGGTGAGTACCGCAACTGCCACCCACCCCCGCACCCGCCAGTTCATGATCTCGGGCCTGTCGTTTGCCACCTTTGCTGTGGAGCCGCACAAATGCGAGTACAGGCTGCGGCTCAGCTTCACCCTGGTGCTCACCAGCGTCACCTTCAAGTATGTCGTGGCGCAGTCGCTGCCTCGGATCTCCTACCTCACCTACATGGTAAGGCCTGGCCGGGTGGGGCCGCTGCTGCGCTGCCGCTCGGGGCTGCTGGGAGGGGGCGGCAGTCCTGATTGCGTGTGTGGGCCACCATGGGGCGGGGAGAGGCGGACAGACGAAGGACTGCCAGTGGCTGCTGATGGCCTTCTGAGGGCATTGAACTCTGAGATGTGGTTTTGCGGGATGGCAGTGCTACTCTCTTGTTTGGCACATCTCTTCTGTGTTCATGACAGCCAGCCAGCCAGCCAGCCAGCCAGCCAGACAGCCAGCCAGCCAGCCAGCCAGCCAGCCAGACAGACACTAAGACGGACAGAAACTAAGACAGACAGACACTAAGACAGACAGACAGACAGACAGACAGACACTAAGACAGACAGACAGACAGACACTAAGACAGACAGACAGACAGACAGACAGACAGACAGACAGACAGACAGACAGACAGACAGACAGACACAAACACAGACAGACAGACAGACAGACAGACAGACAGACACTAAGACAGACAGACAGACAGACAAACAGACAGACAGACAGACAGACAGACAGACAGACAGACAGACAGACAGACAGACAGACACTCACTCTCGGATTCTGTCGTCCCTCACTTTTTTCTTTATTCTTTTTTCTTTCACAACTTATGCTGCTTCAATACCCTCTGCAGCTTCCATATTGGATTCGTGATGAGGCTCCAAAACTAGGAAGGAAATATGAAAAAACAGCCATGCTCGTTTTTTATTTGCGAGCAGCATAGCAACAGAGACCGCACCAAGACAGGTCAAATGAGGGCCTTGTCGGAGAGATTTCAGTAAAACAAACACAACACAAAAGCGAGTAGGCCGCTCTATACTTCATCAAAATCTGCCCTCTCTCCCCAGCCTCCTTTGAACGTGGACTTCAGCGGAAATTGGGGGGGGCAACCGGTGGACGGGCGGGGCGGTCATTGAAACGAAAACTAGAAGCAGATTTTTATTTTCCTCATCCTCGCAGTCCGATGCGCCCGTCTCGCCTTTTTTGTTTCCCAAAAGCCTGTCCGCCTGTCTGCTTCTCTTCTCCATCTCCCCTCCCCAGCGTCCCGGCCAGCCACACACGCAAGGCAAAGGCTGACCTCCGCGCCACTCACTGAGCCCAAATTAATTTATTGTTCTTCTTTTCGGCACAAAAATCAAAAATTAAAATTCATGTTTCAATGCAGCTTTCTGCTTCTGCTGCTGCTGCTGCCGCTTGTTAAGGAAAAGCGGCAGGAAGCGCAGGGCGGGTGCAGCAGCGGCGGCCCAGTCCGCCTGGCCCGGAGATCCGAAGGAGCCCGCGGCTGGCCAGTGACGGCCTCGGGCTCGAATCAGGCTGCGTGTGTGGCTGGCTGAGGGAGGAGAGCAGAGGCCTGGGTGCATATCGGGTGGGGGGGCTAATCCATGGGCAGATTGAGTCGGTGATAAGAGTCGGGAGTGATAAGAGTGGGGAGTGATAAGAGTGGGGAGTGATAAGAGTCGGGAGTGATAAGAGTCGGGAGTGATAAGAGTGGGGAGTGATAAGAGTCGGGAGTGATAAGAGTCGGGAGTGATAAGAGTCGGGAGTGATAAGAGTCGGGAGTGATAAGAGTCGGGAGTGATAAGAGTCGGGAGTGATAAGAGTCGGGAGTGATAAGAGTCGGGAGTGATAAGAGTCGGGAGTGATAAGAGTCGGGAGTGATAAGAGTCGGGAGTGATAAGAGTCGGGAGTGATAAGAGTCGGGAGTGATAAGAGTCGGGAGTGATAAGAGTCGGGAGTGATAAGAGTCGGGAGTGATAAGAGTCGGGAGTGATAAGAGTCGGGAGTGATAAGAGTCGGGAGTGATAAGAGTCGGGAGTGATAAGAGTCGGGAGTGATAAGAGTCGGGAGTGATAAGAGTCGGGAGTGATAAGAGTCGGGAGTGATAAGAGTCGGGAGTGATAAGAGTCGGGAGTGATAAGAGTCGGGAGTGATAAGAGTCGGGAGTGATAAGAGTGGGGAGTGATAAGAGTCGGGAGTGATAAGAGTCGGGAGTGATAAGAGTCGGTAAGGATAAGAGTCGGGAGTTACAAGAGACAGGAGTAGGGAGAGTCGCAGGGGAGTGAGGAGATGTGGAGGAGTGAGGAGAAGCAGAGCGTGGCGGCCCGAGATTCAAGAGCTGTACTGCATGTACTTTTAAATATTATTCTTTAATTTTCTAATAAATTTGCTGTCTCGATGGCAACTAAAAAGACAAAAGTCGCTGAGCAGCCGGCGCAGTGACGAGTCCGGCCCTGTCACAAATCCCGCCTCCAGGACAAGTACGTGCTGATGTCGCTGGCCATCCTCTGCATAGTCAGCATCTGGCACGCCGTCGTGACGATGATCCAACCGCCGAACCTGGGCGGCAGCGCTGGCCGAGTCAACCAGACCCACACGGGCAGAGACGGCGAGCTTGGCGCGGACAGTTGGCAGTCGATGCGCGAGTGCTTCCTGCAGGCCGAGTCTGGGGAGCCTTGCAGCCGCCACCTGCGCCGCATGGAGATGGTGAACAAGATCGAGAAGGACGTCTTCATCAGCTTCAGCGTGCTGTACGTGCTGGCACACGTCATCTTCATCTTCTGGCTCTACTATGACGTGAGCTTTGGCGGGAGTGTGATGTACTGGGCAATGTAAACTAGTGCGCAGTCTGGATGTACACCTATTGTGCGAATCCTGGGCAATGTACACTAGTGCGCAGTCTGGATGTACACCTATTGTGCGAATCCTGGGCAATGTACACTAGTGCGCAGTCTGGATGTACACCTATTGTGCGAATCCTGAGCAATGTACACTAGTGCGCAGTCTGGATGTACACCTATTGTGCGAATCCTGAGCAATGTACACTAGTGCGCAGTCTGGATGTACACCTATTGTGCGAATCCTGAGCAATGTACACTAGTGCACAGTCTGGATGTACACCTATTGTGCGAATCCTGAGCAATGTACACTAGTGCGCAGTCTGGGTGTACACCTATTGTGCGAATCCTGGGCAATGTACACTAGTGCGCAGTCTGGATGTACACCTATTGTGCGAATCCTGGGCAATGTACACTAGTGCGCAGTCTGGATGTACACCTATTGTGCGAATCCTGGGCAATGTACACTAGTGCGCAGTCTGGATGTACACCTATTGTGCGAATCCTGGGCAATGTACACTAGTGCGCAGTCTGGATGTACACCTATTGTGCGAATCCTGAGCAATGTACACTAGTGCGCAGTCTCGGTGTACACCTATTGTGCGAATCCTGAGCAATGTACACTAGTGCGCAGTCTCGGTGTACACCTATTGTGCGAATCCTGAGCAATGTACACTAGTGCGCAGTCTGGATGTACACCTATTGTGCGAATCCTGGGCAATGTACACTAGTGCGCAGTCTGGATGTACACCTATTGTGCGAATCCTGGGCAATGTACACTAGTGCGCAGTCTGGATGTACACCTATTGTGCGAATCCTGGGCAATGTACACTAGTGCGCAGTCTGGATGTACACCTATTGTGCGAATCCTGAGCAATGTACACTAGTGCGCAGTCTGGGTGTACACCTATTGTGCGAATCCTGAGCAATGTACACTAGTGCGCAGTCTGGATGTACACCTATTGTGCGAATCCTGGGCAATGTACACTAGTGCGCAGTCTGGGTGTACACCTATTGTGCGAATCCTGAGCAATGTACACTAGTGCGCAGTCTCAAAAAATCTTATACGTTAGGATAAACTCTTCTCCACTGAGCTGGTGATTCCAACGGAGTAGCGACAGCCGGGGTCACAAATTCAGTTTGACAGCTCGGCAGGCTGCATGTCAGTGGCTTGAGTGGCTCAGGGAAGCCACTCTACTTTGATTGCTGTTGTACAAATCGCTTTTATCGAATTAAAAACGTCATAATGAGTTTCTGGCGACAGAAAATCCCGCGTGCCTGCCTTTGTTCTCCGAAAAATCAAGTCGCCCTGAGGCAAGCGGCATCCCCAGCCTCCCGCATGTTGCACCAATCCATAATTAATAAACATAATTTTCCTTAGGCTGAAACCCCTGGGGCTCCATCTGGCCCAATCCTCTTCAATTCCTGCAGCAAGCAGCATCTTCACCACCCACTCGCCCCACCCCATTCACCCTCTTCAGGCGTGTCGAAGGCGGCGGGAGATGAGGAAGAAGGACCGGGAGTACAAGGTGCGTTGCCACCTGGCGGTTCGAGACTGCGCTGCCGGGCCGCAAAGCCAAGGCAGTCCTCACAGCCTCGTCTCTACCCTCTGTCTACTCATCTCTACGCCCTGTCTACTCGTCTCTACCCCCTGTCTACTCATCTCTACCCCCTGTCTACTCGTCTCTACCCCCGGTCTACTCGTCTCTACCCCCTGTCTACTCGTCTCTACCCCCTGTCTACTCGTCTCTACCCCCTGTCTACTCGTCTCTACCCTCTGTCTACTCATCTCTACCCCCTGTCTACTCGTCTCTACCCCCTGTCTACTCGTCTCTACCCCCTGTCTACTCGTCTCTACCCCCTGTCTACTCGTCTCTACCCCCTGTCTACTCGTCTCTACCCCCTGTCTACTCATCTCTACTCCACTGTCTACTCATCTCTACTCCACTGTCTACTCATCTCTACCCCCTGTCTACTCATCTCTGTTCCGCTGTCTACTCATCTCTATTCCGCTGTCTACTCATCTCTACTCCGCTGTCTACTCATCTCTACTCCGCCGATTTCTTTCCTAGTTCTAAAATTGCATTTACTAATTAAAGAAATTTTCAAATTCATTACTACTCGTAAGCTTATGGTACTGGAATTCCGCATGTTCGCACCTGTAACAAGCCTCTCTAGGCTGTAGTGCTAGGATTTCTGCATACGCTCGCACTGTAGCAGTGCCACAAAGCATGCTGTTTGGCTCTCAGGGCTCGGTCTGATTTTTCATCTTAGACAGACACCACAGCAAGGAGAGGATAGTATCCAAAATTACTGTAGACCTAGATTTCGTGGTTTGCCCTGCCTCAGATGCACTAGTCTACTCACTGCATCCCTACTGACAATCCACTCCAACTCACCGCTGCCCCTCTCCCCACCTCTGCCTGCTCCGCCTCGCCAGGAGTGGCTCAATAAAAAGAAAGAGTGGCACAAGAAGGCGCTTGAGATTGCCAACGCCCGGAGGACGTCCACGGTGCTGGTGCATGCTGTGTAGCGACCTGCGGCTGCTGGTGGCGGCCCGACTGCACTGCCCACTGCCCCGATTGCACTGCCCACTACCCCGATTGCACTGCTCACTGCCCCGATTGCACTGCCTGCCCACTGCCCCGATTGCACTGCCTGCCCACTGCCCCGATTGCACTGCCCACTGCCCCGATTGCACTGCCCACTGCCCCGACTGCACTGCCCACTGCCCCGATTGCACTGCCCACTGCCCGATTGCACTGCCTACTGCCCCGATTGCACTGCCCACTGCCCCGACTGCACTGCCCACTGCCCCGATTGCACTGCCCACTGCCCCGATTGCACTGCCTACTGCCCCGATTGCTCTGCCCACTGCCCCGATTGCACTGCCCACTGCCCCGACTGCACTGCCCACTGCCCCGATTGCACTGCCCACTGCCCCGATTGCACTGCCTACTGCCCCGATTGCACTGCCCACTGCCCCGATTGCACTGCCCACTGCCCCGACTGCACTGCCACTGCCCCGATTGCACTGCCCACTGCCCCGATTGCACTGCCCACTGCCCCGATTGCACTGCCCACTGCCCCGACTGCACTGCCCACTGCCCCGACTGCACTGCCCGCCTTCAACCTACAAACCCGGAGACCGCTGCACCCGCTGCCCCAGCATGCCGCCTGGTGCAGCCGACTGCCAGCTTCAAAGGGCGACACAACGCGGGAACAGAAGCAGAAACTTAAAAAAAACAGCGGCTTTAATCGCACGGTAGGCAGAACTGACGTGCCGCTTGCTCTGCGGTTTGCATGCCGTTTCTCCGGTGTTGTTTCTCCGCTGCTTTATTAGCCTACTAATAGTAGAGATGACAGCTTCCTAATGAAGAACCGGCCAACCCCCTGCTGCAGAACAAGATCCAGTTCTACCAGATGGTGGAAAGCCACGGCCGCGGCGCCAACCGCAAAAACTCAGTTGGAGCCGACCTGGCCCGGCGCCAGCATCACCAGCATCATCACCGGAGGAATCACAATCAGCTGACAGGTGGCGCCAGGTGACAGACTGCTTGCTGTCCCTCGCCGCCTCTGTGTCCCCCCCCCAAGCCGGTCCGCTCTTAGCCAGGACAATCAATGCGCCAAGTATAAATTATAGTTTCATATTTTTCGTTGCTGCTAATAAATACTTGTAATAATGATTCATCAACTTTCCTTTCGCCGTTTACTGCACCAATTTCCCCTGCAATCAGTAACAGTCACGTGCAGCTCGCATGCATCTGATGAGCAGTTTGAGTTCATCAGTTTTCTCCCGAACTCCCGAAGACTCCACAAGCCCCGAAAGGAACATCTTATTGCATTTTGCCCAGGTTTCGCTATAATCACACCTGCAATCAGTTATAATTAATACTTCTATTGCTGCTGTTGTTATACTTTGATGTCAATAGCGCGCCAAATTAAACTAATTCAAACGCTCGAGCAAATTTTAACGAGCGAGTTGTTAACCCCGCCGAGTCCCGGGCAGCCCGTCACAGGCTCAATGAGTCAGATTGCAAATTTCCAAAAATATAAAGAGTAAATATTTATATCTTACTTTAACCTAGCAGTGATCTATCCGAATGAAACAGCAAGTGAACTCATTGATTTTAAATAAATTATTAATTTCAAATAAATGGATTACTTAGCAAAAACTTGACTGCCACATCCGTGAACTTGGTTGTAAAAACAAGCTCAATCTCTGACTACAAAAAACACAGTACGCCCGCATAAATAAATATAATTGATTTATTTTATAGAAAAAACAAACGATAAGAAATGCGATAGTCTACTGAAATAAGTAGATTGCCATGCGTGTGAACATTCGGTTTCATTCTTCATGGGCTTCATTCACGCATAGTTCACAGACTCTCCGCAATGTTCACACAATCCCCGCATAATTCACACACATCCTTCATCATTCACAACCTAGCATAACTCATTCACACACTCGAAGAAGTATCCAAAATCATTCACGCAATCCTAGCATCGTTCACCCACTTGCAGCAGCATTCACACTCTCTCGCACACCGTGATGAAAGCTCATCGGACTCAAACACAGGCTGCGCCAATATCGATCTTGAGTTCTGCTAAGCGAAAGGGATATCTGTTTGACCAGTGGCTGGAGCGACTGTAGCGGCTCTGATCCCAAATTCCTTTCCTCCTCCTCATCCTCCTCCTCCGCTGCATCCTCGTTTCCTGAGTCCTTCTAGGGGCAGAAATCGTCTCTCTCTCTCTCTCTCTCTTCCCTCCTTCGGATGCTTTTTTCACCCCCGCACTTTCAGTCTGCACAGCACAGGCCGGCAGCCAAGCGTACGCACTGGGGGTTTCACTGCTCGGTTCGAGTGGCAGTAGAGTTGATCTCGCATTCAACTGGGGGGACAGCCGGTTAAAGCCACCACCCAGAGCAGCGAGCAATCCTCTGGCTCACAGTTGAGTGGAGGGGATTTCATCCCGCCGGAGGGAGGGACAGCGTCGAAGAAGGGAGAGTGGGGATAATGCTAGAAAAGGAGGGAAGAGAAGAGAGGAGGGGAAGAGAGGCAGCAGAGAGCTAATAGAGATGAGGAATCCGATGGGAAGAGGGGAGCGGAGCTCAGCCGACACCAGCCTCTCGAATCCGCAGCCCCCGTTGCTGAGTTGGGCAGGCAGCGAGGCGAGAAAGAATAAGAAATGCAGCGAGCCTCGAGGGCGCAGGGATGCGAGCCAAAAATCTACAAAGCGGCCAGGCGGGCAGCGGCTTGCCAGGCACTTGGGGGAGCAGCGACCACGCCCGCCAGCCCTGACTGGCTACGGTGCAAGCGGACTTGAGAACTGGCCCAGATTCTAATACTCAGAGCCACACCTGGACACCTGGGCGAGCAATGCGGCCATCTGGCGAACTCGACGGCATTGCAGCCGCCTTCTGGCCTCGGCGTCACGGGCGCCTTCGCTGGCGGCTGGTGCAGACTGGCGCGGCCGCCCTGCTGCTGTCCGCCCTGCTGCTCTACCTGACCTCGTCGTCTACCACCCGACATATGTCGGCCCTGTCAGCCTCGCCGACTGTCGGGCAGTCGTCTCAACGACGTCTCCTGCTGGAGGCAGCAGTGATTAACGAATCGGTTAACAGCAACTTGTCCGAGCGGCAGCTGCAGCTGAGCAGAAAATACTGGGCAAAGGTAGAGTAGGTAGAGTAGAATAGAGTGGAGAAGAGTAGAGTAGAGTAGAGTAGAGTAGAGTAGAGTAGAGTAGAGTAGAGTAGAGTAGAGTAGAGTAGAGTAGAGTAGAGAGGAGTAGAGTAGAGTAGAGTAGAGTAGAGTAGAGTAGAGTAGAGCAGAATAGAGTAGAGTAGAGTAGAGTAGAGCAGAGGAGAGTAGAATAGAGTAGAGTAGGGCAGAGTAAGATAGAGTAGAGTAGAGCAGAGGAGAGAGAGTAGAGTAGAGTAGAGTAGAGTAGAGTAGAGTAGAGTAGAGTAGAGTAGAGTAGAGCAGAGTAGAGTATAATAGAGTAGAGTAGGGCAGAGCAGAGTAGAGTAGAGTAGAGTAGAGTAGAGTAGAGTAGAGTAGAGTAGAGTAGAGTAGAGTAGAGTAGAGTAGAGTAGAGTGGAGAAGAGGAAGGTAGAGTAGAGTAGAGCAGAGGAGAGAGAATAGCGCGAGAGGAAAGACAGGATTACTGCCATGCTGAATTCAATTTCTGTTTGTTTTCCAGGTGCAGCTGCACTTTTCCAACGGCGGCGCCGACTCCCCACACTACCGGATGCTTGAGTCCCGATGCAGCGTCCCCGACAACGAGACCGAGCCGATCCAGGCGCTCCAGTTGCCCCCGACCGGCTTCTCTGACCACCCCTACCTGATCAACTCCGGCCCCTGCACCGGCCGCGTCTCCATCGTCCTCGCCGTTCACTCGGCCATCGGGCACTCGGACCGGCGCCGTGTCATCCGCGAGACCTGGGGCAGCGTCCGCTACGTCCGCGGCCGCCGGCTGCTGCTCGTTTTCTTTCTCGGCCGGCCGGCCGGCGACGCCGAGCAGCGGCAGCAGGCCGCAGTGGCGGAGGAGGCGGCCCGCCACCAGGACATTGTGCAGCGCGACTTTGTTGACAGCTACAGGAACATGACCATCAAGCACCTGGGCATCTACGACTGGCTGTTCGAGTTCTGCAAGTCCGCCGACTGGCTCGTCAAGGTCGACGACGATGTGTTTGTCGACGTCTTCCACCTGGAGGCGTTTCTCAGCACCTACCGGCCGGGCGCTGGGCTCTGCTGCAAGGTGCAGAGCGGCAGGCCGGAGCGAGTCCCCAGCGACAAGTGGTTCGTCACCAGGCGGGAGTTCCCCGGCGACAAGTACCCAAAGTACTGCGAAGGCTACGCCTACATCATCAAGCCGACGCTCGCCCGGCTGCTCTACTGGTGCTCCGTGTTCTCCAGACGTCTGTGGATCGATGACGTCTACGTGCTGGGCATCCTAGTGCAGCGGCTGGGCCTCCGGCACCAGCCAGCCCTGCAGGGTCACCTGTGGGCCGACCTGCTGCCCAGCCACATGGGAAAGGCCATTGTTGATTACGTCTTCCTGGTGGACAGGCACAACGGACTCCAGGCCAGCACCTGGCGGAGACTGCACAGGGCTGCTGTGAAGTACTCCTACTGACCTGCCTGCGCGCACACAAGCTGCTGTGCGAGTGTTAATACGCGCATTAACAAACGTATTTATTTTTGTTAATATCGATAAGAATATTGTTTACATGTTGCAAAATAAATTTGAGAAAATAATTTTAGATTTCTTTTTATAGATCGATCGGTTTTATTAATCCGAAATTAAATTATCAATCACAATTTTCTGTCACTTTAGAGTCATGATTGCCTCCACCAAAAATGATGCCGACCAACTGATGCCACAGCAGCTCTGAAAGGAAGATTGTATAAATTATCGAGTGAATTCAGTGCACACAACCGGCGAGGGCCATTGCTGCCCATTCCGCCGACTCCCCTGAGCAGGCGCACAAGCGCGCGGATACGTACGCAGGCACACACTCACACAGGAGTGTACAGCGGCCCTAACTTTATTTATCGTTAGGCATGTACACTTCACTGCGGCTTGCGGGTTGGCCCTCAAGGGCGTTTAAAATTGCACGAGCAGAGCCAAGCCGAGATTCCAATTTAGCCCCAAATTAATGTGACTGCACTTGGAATCGAGCCTGGGCCGCTGGAACATCAGACCGCCGCGCTGGGCGTTAAAGATGGTTAATTATAATTATTATGGTTAATGAAGAACGGTATTGAACGAGAAGAGAAATAAGGGGATTGTAGATAAGATTAGATAAGCTAACGAAGATAAGGTAAGGACCAGACCAGGGCATGGGGTTTCGGGTGGAGAGGCCAGCCCCCCATTTTAATAAGAGCAGGCTCTTTTTCAGCTGAGAATCTGGGACGCCCTGGGTGAAGCATGCACTGGTCAGTTGTTTCAAGTGAATGCTGACGCACCGCATTGAGCTACTGGAGAATGATAGCCTCTACCGTAGTGGCGTCCATTTGCAGAAGGTCGTCAAGGCTTTTTGGCGCCTCTGTGGTCTCCTGTTCGTGAGCTCGCATTTTCTGAACGAACGGCTTCAGCTTCTGGATGCACTGAGACACCCCCTTGGGGTCCGGCATCGGGCGGTCGGTGGGCGGAGAGCCCTGGGACGGCGAGGTCTCTAAAAGTTCAAGTAAAAAATGCAAGTAAACAATGATTTGCAGTATCCTAATTAACATAATGAGCTCACTCACCGAGCACCAGGATCAGGGCGAACAGCAGAACAGTTGACAGGCAGAGAGTTCGCATTGTGGAAGCGTTGGCAGTGCGTGACTATGCGGCAAAACTAATTGAGTCGAGTCAGTTGAGTCTTATCTGCAATGCTCCGAGCACCTCATATTTATTTATTTCTGCATCCGCGCCCACTCAAAGTCAAGTGCAGACTTCTTTAGCAGGCAATTAATTTTCCGGTTTCGATTGCTCTCAGTTTTCAGACAGCTGTTTCTACTGCGATCTTAGGATTTAAACGCCCACCAAACTTTGAGTTTCCGTGCTCAGGTGTGCCACAAAAAACCGAGAAACAAATCAAAGGAGAAAATGAATGCCCCGAGCAACAGATTACAGCGAAAGTGCTGATTACATGAGGATTTGGTGACAGATGAGGCTTCAACTGAGTCCTCAGTCCCAGCTCGGATTTCGGTGTGAAAGCCACAGCTGGCGGGCCAGAAATTATAATTAAAAATATACTGTGCTACTC
Source organism: Macrostomum lignano (assembly GCA_002269645.1). NCBI lineage: Eukaryota > Metazoa > Platyhelminthes > Macrostomidae > Macrostomum > Macrostomum lignano. Next base: position 154,203 of record NIVC01001256.1, read on the forward strand.
TATATGCCCTCGGAGTTAAGCAGTTCACGAACTCAAAGAGACTTAACTTCAGAGAACACAAGTTTCCTTTTAACTTTATTGGGAATTGGAGCAGTTCAGTCACTGTAAAAAATTCTTAATTCCTTTGCACCCTATGGACTTCAGAATTACAAATGGAAAAAGTTTTATTGGAAAGCGACGCCATAGACATTCAAGCCAGGCCACAGGCTCGGGCTGCTTGGGAATACACAACCATACGAGAGAATGTGGATTCGGTCGTAGAATGTGGAATGGACAATAAAAATGGGAAAATGCCATTCAAAACGGGAATTCGCCCAATTTAATGTATTTTTTATATCTCAGGGTCACTGGAATATTTAAAAGTGAACTAAGTGTCCGTTATCGGAAGCAAAACAAAAGTAACTCAGAACTCCTTGAGAGTCAGGAAAGGATTTTCATCGAGTTTCTCAACCAAGAATTCCCCCATTTCCTGATCGGCCTTGCACAATCCTTCTTTCCGACCACCGCGAGGAAGGGATTCTGCACTCTGCCATCGAGTCGAAAGTTGGCAGCGATTCGGAATGCGGTTGTTTTCTTGATTTGCAAGATTCTTGCAGCTCCTGCGATGCATGACCCTTGTTCAATCGCATCAGTCAGCCGCTGGCGATCTGCTAAAGGAATTGGTGGCGCCATTGAATGGGGTCATTTTCAGGCCAAAGACGAGCAAACAGGGGAGGGAGGGACAGAGAGCTAAAAAATCTCAGTCCTATTCCCGTTTTGAATGGCTTTTTCCCATATTGAATGTCCAAAGTTATAGTCTATGGCCAAGCCTCCCTCAGTAGACTGCTAAACTGCTTAAGTCCATGACTAAGGGTGTGATCTGTGGCCTGGCTTGAATTTCTATGGCGTCTCGTTTTGATTGTCCAAATTCCCATTTAGATCGACAAAACCGATTATTTATTTTCCATTTATACATGTCTAGGGCAATAAATGCAATAAATGAAAATCTAAGCGGGGTCTAAATTTATCCAAAAAACGGTTTTGCTGTCGATGGTCCAACTCTTCCTTGAATTATGGAAGCCAGAAATCCTGCTGGCGGATTGAAATTGTTTCGTTGAGATGCTCTGTTGTCTATGGCCAACGTTTGAAGCCAACTGTACCCTTTAAACACAGAGAGATAAGTTAAGAGGAGTTAACAGAGATCAGGAAGATTCGGAAATCTCTCTCGATCTGTTATAAAGTCGATATTTTCTGCCAAAGTAATCCAATGGTCGAAAGATTTCAAAATATAAACGAGAACGAATTTAACACAATCTTTCATGGAGACATGCGAGTGGTTGGTAGCTCGTAGCCACGTTTAAGGAGTGGTACTACGAGGCGAAAAAAACAAACTCAGAGTTCAGGCGATGGACCTGCAATGATGCATGGTTCTGAAAGAGATGGACGAGTTCACCAAGTCTGAATCTTAACTGGCTGATGAAAATGTTCATTCTGGAGGTGAGGGCTAAGCGTAGAGAGAGTTATTCAACTGGGACGTTGAAAGATTTCTATTCGTCGATTCAGTACTGAATTCATTGGTGCTGAATTATTCTGGGGGATTTGTAGCCTAGTGTTAAGTGGTAAGTCGCTGACTGCGCCGGCAGCTCAACCCCCTGGCCAGTTGCAACTCTGTCAGGCTGAAGTGGATCCCAGGGCACGCAGGGTTTCCGGGGAACGAGTTGGCAGACACCCTCGCCAAGAGGGGTGGCTCTGGCTCCTTCCTAGGCCCTGCTCCCCTGGTCCCTATCCCTTCTACGGTCATCAATCGTCAGATCGATGACTGGGCTGATTCCCTTCACAGGGACAGATGGGCGGGCGCCCAGAACTGCTGGCAATCACGTCCTGCGGTTCCGTGCCCCTCTCGCAGGCTCAGGAACATCTTTCGGAACCAAAACCGGAAGGTTTAAAAACCTTTACCGGCCATGGCTACCTCGCTAGACACTGCTTCCTCCCTTCCTCCGAGGAGACCTCGAGAGTGAACTTTGCCCTTTTTGCGAGTACGGTAATGAAGATGCTCAGCACTTTGTCTGTCACTGCCCTTTCTTTACCATGCAGAGACCGGCTACGCTACCTCGGACCGAACCCGTCCATTGACGAGGTCTGCCAGCCCGACAGCATCCCACGGCTCATCCAGTTCCTTCGGGCGACAAGACGAGCGACTTTCTTCCCCACGGAAGATCACGCTGCAGGACGGACCGGCGGACCACCCTGACCGGCCCCACGCCTCTGCCTGTCTGCGGGGCTTTAGGGGCTGGCGGAATGGGCGACCCTGCAGCTAGTCAAGTCAAGTAATTCAAGTGGTAAGATCGCCAGACTCACAACTGAAGGTCGAGGGTTCGATTCTCGACACATTCAGAACAATCTGTGTGCATGAGCAAGACACTTAACTCTGCATTCTTTCACTTCACCCAGCTGTAAAATGGGTGCCAGCATTAGCTGGGGTAATAGAGGGTGTGTGGCGACCCCCAGTCCTTGGAATAAAAAGCTGTAGGCAGCCTTCAGATGCATTGCGCAATAGCCCCGGCTGAGCACATGTGGGTTGCACATGTGGCCCAATTGGGGCAGGTGTAATCAATCATTATTATTATTTATCAGTACCAAATGCGGAACGTTAACGGCCGGCTGTAAAGCATCTGGATGGATCCGGACATGGTAGATACTGACTTTGGTGCAAGTGCAAATAAATGAAATAAACAACTGGATCATAGGGGAGTGTTCGGGGTTCGGGATCGGGTTAGGAATAAAAATGACAAATAGTACCAGAGATGCATGCCCTATTGGGCTCTACGTCCAATCTGCAGCCCCCGCCGCAGCTCCTCGTCGCGGAGGGGAGCTTCCCCTGGGAGGAGTCGAAGAGCGCCGTAACCCGGACATCATGTCGTGAGTACGAATCGGTTTTACACCGGGGGAGCTAGTTCTGCGGCCCACTACCTCCCTGCTCTGCTGCTTAGAAGGGCCGGTGATATCGAGACGAACCCGGGGCCCGCGAGCAACTGCGGGCAGGTCGAATGCGGTCGGCCCCTGCGTGGCAGATTCCTGCACTGCAGCAGCTGCGGCCTCGACTACCACCTGAGCCGCTGGGCTGCGAACAGAGCGGTTGATGCTCCCAACTGGAGCTGCCGTGTTTGCGCCAACCGTCCTACAGCCACCCCTGTTGTTCAATCAGCACCAGAGCTGGTGGAGTCCGACTCGCCTCATCAATCCGAGAGTTGTGCTGCGCGGCGAGAAGCTCTGCTGTGCCGCCTTCAGCAAGACAAACCTAACTGCGCCAACTGCCGTAAACCCGTGCAGGTTAGCCCCGTCATAGCTTGCTGTTACATCTGTGAGTGCTTCTTCCACAATGCCTGCCCTCGCGCCACTCGGGAGCAGATTAAGAAAGAGGTCAGCTGCGGCGGTGCCTAAACTGCACCACGGCTGCCTGCCGCCCTGATGGGGGAGCTTAAGGATCTGGTCGTCCGTCTCAATGCGGACATTGCCACTGTTCAAGAATCCAACCTCACCTCTTTTAATAAGATGCCGAAAGTTCCTGGCTTCGTCACGGCGCGCAAAGACCGGAAGATATTCAGAATGGACCCAAACATTAAGGTGGGGGATGGTCTCTTGTTCCTGGTCGCCGGAAGCTGCAGGGCTCGACCGGTGGCACGACTGAAGGCTGCCGAATCTCCATCAGCACGTCCGCCAGCAAAAAGATCGTCATCTCCAACATCTACCGCCCTCCGATCCGGCAGTCCGAAGGCACCGACCACCGTGAGCACCCGAGCGTTGACAGCTGGCTTCGGTGCTTTCAACCCGCTGTGGGGCAGCGAACCCCATCGCCTCATTGACTGGTGTACCACCACCAGCTACCGGATCCTGAATAATGAGCAGCACACGTGCGTAGACCGGCGCTCGGGCCGCACCTCCATAACATTTGTCAAATTCCAAGTTAAAAATTATAATAAATTATTATGCTTGTCAATTTAGCTTAGATCTACAAATATGTGCATCTATAGCACAGGTATTATAATCCTAGATACTTGAATCTTTAGTTGATTCCACGGAAATCGCATCGCTCACTGCTAGAGCCTACTATCGGTGTAGTAGTCTGTACAGATATAACTATTATTAAGATGCACCAATAAATGCTGTAATCTCATCAGTCTGATTCAATGTTTTTGATAGTAGCTCGTAAATCATACTTGGATCATCAGATGTTGAATTAAAATGCGTTTGCACTGCTGAACTGACGAGTAGTTTATCGTCAACAAGCATTTGCGCACTTGTAGGGATTTTTCATCAAAAATGAGCGAAAAGCAATTGGAGAAGAAATTTAGCTTGAAATGTCTATTAACCACACTTAAATATGAGCGTTCATTTATTCAGAATATCTCAGCCAGTCGGGCGAGCTTTGATGTCTTCTCATCTCTGATAAAAGAATCCAGCTCGAAGGTCTATCTGGAGGAATATGGCTCCTTCAATGTCCGGCTCAGTTACTTTGGCGGAGGCGGTGAGCTCCGACTCGCTGGTGGTGCTGAGCAGTTCCGCTATCAGACCCAGAAGCTGCTGCACCCTGTGGTGGCTCAGATTTGGCTGCTCCGATGCTGTTCGTACCGGATGGCGGCGCGGCTGCCGTCACGCCTGGAATTGAACCGGATGGAGTTCAGGGACTGCCTGGCACTGAATACCGGTCTCTTCTGCACTGATTGCATGTAATTGAAGTTTTCTTCTCTTTATCCAGTTCCTATCCAGTCCCTATTCGGTCTCTATCCAGTCTCTATCCAGTCTCTATCCATTCTCTATCCAGTCCATCCAGTCTCTATCCAGTCCCTATCCAGTCTCTATCTAGTCTCTATCCAGTCTCTATCCAGTCTCTATCCAGTCTCTATCCAGTCTCTATCTAGTCTCTATCTAGTCTCTATCCAGTCTCTTTCTAGTCTCTATCCAGTCTCTATCCAGTCTCTATCCAGTCTCTATCTAGTCTCTATCCAGTCTCTATCCAGTCTCTATCTAGTCTCTATCCAGTCTCTATCCAGTCTCTGTCTAGTATCTATCCAGTCTCTATCCAGTCTCTATTGCGGTCTCTATCCAGTCTCTATCCAGTCCCTATCCAGTCTCCATCCAGTATCTATTGCAGTCTCTATCCATTCTCTATCCAGTCTCTATCCAGTCTCTATCCAGTCTCTATCCAGTCTCTATCTAGTCTCTATCCAGTCTCTATCCAGTCTCTATCCAGTCTCTATCCAGTCTCTATCTAGTCTCTATTGCAGTCTCTATCCATTCTCTATCCAGTCCATCCAGTCTCTATCCAGTCCCTATCCAGTCTCTATCCAGTCCCTATCCAGTCTCTATCTAGTCTCTATCCAGTCTCTATCCAGTCTCTATCCAGTCTCTATCCAGTCTCTATCTAGTCTCTATCTAGTCTCTATCCAGTCTCTATCTAGTCTCTATCCAGTCTCTATCCAGTCTCTATCCAGTCTCTATCTAGTCTCTATCCAGTCTCTATCCAGTCTCTATCCAGTCTCTATCCAGTCTCTATCCAGTCTCTATCTAGTATCTATCCAGTCTCTATCCAGTCTCTATCCAGTCTCTATCCAGTCTCTATCTAGTCTCTATTGCAGTCTCTATCCATTCTCTCTATCTCTGATGGAAGAATCCAGCTCGAAGGTCTATCTGGAGGAATATGGCTCCTTCAATGTCCGGCTCAGTTACTTTGGCGGAGGCGGTGAGCTCCGGCTTGCTGGTGGTGCTGAGCAGTTCCGCTATCAGACCCATAAGCTGCTGCACCCTGTGGTGGCTCAGATTTGGCTGCTCCGATGCTGTTCGGACCGGATGGCGGCGCGGCTGCCGTCACGCCTGGAATTGAACCGGATGGAGTTCAGGGACTGCCTGGCACTGAATACCGGTCTCTTCTGCACTGATTGCATGTAATTGAAGTTTTCTTCTCTTTATCCAGTTCCTATCCAGTCCCTATTCGGTCTCTATCCAGTCTCTATCCAGTCTCTATCCATTCTCTATCCAGTCCATCCAGTCTCTATCCAGTCCCTATCCAGTCTCTATCTAGTTCCTATCCTGTCCCTATAAGGTCTCTATCCAGTCTCGCAAGTGAAACTCACCGATCAACATTGTCACAAAAAGGCAGACGAGAATGGCGGAGACGAGTCGCATTGTTACGGTCAAAGTCTGCTTGGTAGAGAACAAGTAAGTCCTGGCTGCGTCAGTTCACCGATTGAGTCCCCAGTTCTGAGCAGTGTGCCAGAATTTATACCAAAAATAAGTGCCATAGACACCTGATAGCCCTTCAAATTTGAATTCTGTTCAAAAAAGTTGCATTCGAATACGATTTAGAAAATGGCAGAATTCAGAGCTCAAGCGTTCCAAGCCTCAGGCAGCTGAATAGTTTCTTGAAAAGTGAGTAAGTCTCTCAACAAGCTGCTCCCAGTGAGTGACGTGGCAGCTACTGATAAAGTTTTCACAGGCTGTTTGCAGCTGACAACAAGTGCCTATCCGTAGTCGAAAGAATGTGCGAGACTTTTGCAGGCATCCAGTCTTAAAAGAAGCATGTGTGACATTGCTATGCCCCGAAGGCTCAAGTCAAAGGTTTTGGGGGAAGCAGGCGAGGAATTCAAGATGTTTCCAGAGCTGGTTGACGGTGCAAAAAGGGGTGACGAGGGCATCGTGGGAGAAGCGAGTGGAACCATCCCGGAGGGAGGGCCGCGGAGTTGGTGATTTTTAACAGACGGATCAGGCAAAATGGAGTCAAGTGTGTCACGTGGAGTTGTAGAGAGGAACTCTTTGGGTGGCAACAGCAGGTTAACTGCACGTGCAGCTCCATGGTGGTAGGTGGGTGGGTGAGCGACTGGTGCATCACGACCCAGTGGATAATGCCCGGTCACACGGACATCCATGGCAACAAAAGAGCGGACGAGTTGGCAAAGATGGCAACTCAGCTGGACCAGAGCACGACCGCGGAGACACTTTAGAGACCGCTCGAAGCCTAACAATCCGGTCGGTGTACAGTAGTAAGATTGAGTACCCCGACGCTGGCAGAAGGATTACAACGCTGTTGGAGCAGCTGCGTAGGCACAAAATACTGGCGGCAGAATGTCGGGTTAGAGCCGAGAGCAGTGTGTGACAACTGCGGCTGATGGGACGGCCTTAGAAAGCGCCTGCCCGATGCAGTCGCTGGCTGATTTGAACAAAGGTGAGATTGTGCAGTCGCAAAAAGTCCTCAGGGCGGGCCATCCGCAGTGAAGAGAGTGTACCGAGGACACAAGCAACAAAATACCGTGTCAGATATTGAAGAGTTTAAGAGTGGTGATCAGTCACTCAAAAACTCCCACTTCTAGACACTGGGGAACAAGTGCCTAGGTATTTACCAGTTCAAACAACTTACTGCAGCGAATCCTCTTGGGGTCGGCAGCCGGTGGAGTTCTGTGGCGCGTCGGGATAGCAAGCTTGCTGAGCGGTTACGGCGACCGGTTCCGGTGAACAACTGTTTTTCTTTGGTGTCCTTAACTTTATCTGTGGGTCGACCAAACGAGAGCGAATCAGAACTTCTTAACGGTCCTCGAGCTCGAAATTCACAATAGAACGTGCACGTGCGCCCTTATGAACAATTGAATTCTCTGACTGTCTGTACTAGGTCCTCCTGAAGGGCGTCTTCTTCGTACGTCCGAAACGTAACGGATAACTCAATTAACTCAATAAATCCTCTAGGAATATCCTAGGAAACAAGGAGGCCTTTCTCAAATGTATCAACAATGAACTGCTCTCGTATAACTCAATTAACCAACTTATTAACGCTAGTAACAAATAACTAAATCGGGTAAACGCTTACCAATTGGACAGGTGTGGTCCCTCAGAGATTGGTCTTCTTGTTTCTTCAGAGTCTTCTTAGAGATTGCTCCGAGTCTGAATTTTTGACTCGAATTTTGACTTATATTTATAGCAAAATTTTGGAGAAAAACCGGTTTGGGATTGGGTATTTACTTAGGTCAAAAATGTTTGATTAAGCGGTCATGCATGTTTGAGCATTACCATATATGGAGTTAAACAAATACAGCTGTTGAAATCCGGTTCCTTGATCAAACAATGTAGGTTTCTAAATCATTCTGTTTGCGCGTGATTCCTAAAATAGATATGACTCATTTTGAAAGAAATTGACTTCCTTAGAATATTACTTTAAGTAGAGTAGTACATGGTCTAATAACTCTCTGCAATATGATACAACCACAGAGTCTCAGGCGCCTCTCTGGGCTTGGGCTGCACCGCTGACCAAACCCGGAGCGCCGGAATCAGTGACTTTCATAGCTTTGATTCAGATCTTAATTTAAAATGAGTTTGTACTACTCAACTGACTAGTAGTTTATCGTTAAACTATATCGAAACCAGCAGTCGTGCACTTTCGGGATAATAAAAAATTAACGAAAAGCAATAGGGGATTTGCTTGAAACGTCTATTAACCAGATTTGTTAATAAGAATTTATTTGTTTGGAATATCTCAGCCAGTCAGCGAGCACTGATGTCTTCTCGTCTCTGATGAAGAATCCAGCTCGAAGCTCTATTGGAGGATCATTCTTTTCTCGTACTTGGCGACCGGCCTGATTTCGGGGGTGGTGGTTGGCTCCGGCATCCTGTTGGTGTCCCGGTCCAGCAGTTTCTGCAGAACAGCCAGCAGCTTCTGCAGATTGGGCTTCTCTTTTTGGTTCTTGTGATCCCGGTTTTTTAAAATGAACGGCGTGACGGTCGAAACGTCTGGAATCAGATCGATTGAGAGTTCAGGGAGTTCGTTGAAGCTGAGCATTCCACGGGATCGGGTCTCTCTCTCCTCTACTGAATTGGAGCCTATCCTGCCTATATCCAGTTTCTATCCTGCCTATATCCAGTTTCTATCTAGCCTATATCCATTTTCTATCCTGCCTATATCCAGTTTCTATCCTGCCTATATCCAGTTCTATCTAGCCTATATCCATTTTCTATCCTGCCTATATCCAGTTTCTATCCTGCCTATATCCAGTTTCTATCTAGCCTATATCCAGTTTCTATCTAGCCTATATCCAGTTTCTATCTAGCCTATATCCAGTTTCTATCTAGCCTATATCCAGTCTCTATCTAAGCCTATATAGTCTCTAATCTTGTTTATATCAAGTCTATCTAGTCTATATCTAGTCCCTATTTAGTCTGTATCTAGTCTCCTTCTAGTTTTCATCCCTTCTCTTACGAGCGTATACCATTTGTCGCTCAATTCTGCCCCCTCCTGAAGGACAGGAGGCACTCTGTTCTTTCTCCGAATGCTTTGTTAGCCAGCCCCGAGCTGAAACTTACCGATCAGCAGAGCCACAAAAAGGCACACAAGAATTGAGGAGGCGATTCGCATTGTTCCTGTTTAAGCCTGCCTTAGCTGAGCACAAATGAGTTTTGCTGACTCAGCTCCCCTGTTCTCTCGGGCATCAAATTTATATAGTAAAAATTCAATGGCGAAAAGTCAGTCAGTTGCTACTTCAGGCTCGAATAAAGTGACTTCTGCGTCTTTTTTTCGCAGAATGCAAAAACTTTAAGTGTCCTTTTTGAATAAGAAGTGTTTTGAAAAGTGGAAAATTTCTCTCAGAATGCCTGAAAAATTCTGCAGCTACGGATAAAGTTTCAGCCTCTTTTTCTCCTTTTTCTTCCAAAATCTCGACAGCAGCGGGAAAGCAGATGTGCTCACGATCTGCTGAGAGCTTAGGTGAGATATTCCTGCCATCGCAACTCAACTCTCTGACTGTCGCGACTTTCCTAGTCATTTCTTAGTTCACCTTCAATTGTCTCTGTTTACTCCGTTTTCTCTCTCTCTGTCTAGCTCAATCTTGTTATTCTTATCTCTCTCTCCCTTGCTGCGTTCTGATTGGCTCTCCGTTCTCGCCTCTTTCCTCAGTCGCGCACTCCACCCCCTCTCTTTATTATTCTGGGCTCAACCCCCCAAAGTTAAATGTTCTATAAATATATCGGTTTGGGCCCTGCGCCCACTTACTCCTCCTCCTGCTCCTTCAATTTAACTCTAATTAAATAGTCTTCAGTTTAGTATTTTTTCTACACTGACCTCTCGGCAGCTGAAGGAAACTGATTAAACTTGTGCATATTTACCTTATGAAGGTGGGACTGAATGCCTTTGTCGCTTTGAGTAAACTTTTCATGACCCGAGTTCCACGCCAATTAGGGACCAACCCAAAATCAAATAAATCGTTTATTTTATTTTTTGTTTGTGGGGAGCCGCCATAGCAACCGGGTCGGCACAGAAGATAAAATAGCGGAGGTGCTTCCCAGCACTCCACCGTCTATTCTCCCCCGAGGAAAAAGAGGGCAATCACTGACAAGAATACACTGAAGATACACTCGTAGTTGCCAAGCTATGAGGTGCGAATTAGCCGTCGCAATTCTGATCCTGAGCAGCCAGTTGGAGCCAGCCAAGGCCGTCTGTCCCGCGCCGTTCGCTACCGAGGCGGGCAGGTGTGTATTGATAAACCGACTGCAGGCCTACAGCTGGTGCGAGGCCAACCTGCAGTGCGAAGCCCTCGGAGGCGAGCTCATCAACTCGTACAGCTCGCTGAAGCTGCTGGCCGACATGCCGAGCTTTCAATGCGCCGACACGAGCAAGAGCAGCGGTGTGTGGCTCGGGGTGACCGACCTGGCCGAGGAGAGGGGGACCAACAGGTCCGGCTGGCAGCTGGGGAACAGGAACGGCGTACTGCCCCTGAACGACTCCCTGTGGTTCCCCGACACGCCCAGCAGCAAAAGCAGCGACCAGGACTGCCTGTCCACCTCCGACTTCTCAACTGAACTCATCGATCTGAAGTGCTCAACTCTGCGCGGATTTGCCTGCGAGTTCGTGGGAGCCGCGGCTCGGAATTTGACGGTGAGAGCCACGTGGCGGCGGGTGCAGTTCAGGCGCTTGGACTTCAGCTCTGAGTATTGCTATGCGGATGTGCGGCGAGTGCTCAGCCCGATTCACTGCTTGGCGGCCGCCACCAAGGCTGGCAAAAGCAAGGACCTGCTGTACAACAGCAAGCTGAGGACCTGCCGTCTGCTGCTGTTCTCTGACGCCCAGGTTCAGGAGCAGATCGAGACCAGCGCCGACTGGGTGAAGTTCAGCGCCTACTGACGCGCGAAAGGCCCCGATGCGAGTGGGTGTCCTGAATCAAATTCCACCAAAGCTCCGTTCTCTAAACGTTTCCCAAAGAGGCAGCCTTGCACCTGTCCGGTGCACAGGTTGTTGTACAAGTGTATCGATTTGTATTCTAACAAAATACAACTTGAGTACTCCAGCCATGTGAACTCCAGGTCTCCATGGTCTCTCCAAGATAATCGCATCAAATAAAAAATAAATTGAACATCATTTTTTGTTCGGCCGGGCAAAGTCAATTAAAAAAAACAAAGCAAGACTTTTTATCATTCCTATGTTGCCACGCGTTAAAATACTCGAAGTAATTTGTTTTCAACATATTAAGCGAAAGATACCACAGAAACTGCGTTATGCGGCAAAAGTGACCGCATATGAATTCTTTGTCATCAGCTTAGCCGCATCTCGCCTCTCCACCTGCCGCTCCGCCTGCCGCTCCACCTGCCGCTAGTAGCTGATAGCTGGTAGCTGGTAGCTGGTAGCTGGTAGCTGGTAGCTGGTGGCTGGTAGCTGGTAGCCGATAGCTGGTAGCTAGTAGCTGGTAGCTGATAGCTGGTAGCTGATAGCTGGTAGCTGGTTGCTGGTAGCTGGTAGCTGGTAGCTGATAGCTGGTAGCTGGTAGCTGATAGCAGGTAGCTGATAGCTGGTAGCTGGTAGCTGGTAGCTGGTAGCTGATAGCTGGTAGCTGATAGCTGGTAGCTGGTAGCTGGTAGCTTATAGCTGGTAGCTGGTAGCTGATAGCCGATAGCTGGTAGCTGATAGCTGGTAGCTGGTAGCTGGTAGCTGATAGCCGATAGCTGGTAGCTGATAGCTGGTAGCTGGTAGCTGATAGCTGATAGCTGGTAGCTGATAGCTGGTAGCTGGTAGCTGGTAGCTGATAGCTGGTAGCTGGTAGCTGGGTAGCTGGTAGCTGGTAGCTGGGTAGCTGGTAGCTGGTAGCTGGGTAGCTGGTAGCTGATAGCCGATAGCTGGTAGCTGATAGCCGATAGCTGGTAGCTAGTAGCTGGGTAGCTGGTAGCTGGTAGCTGATAGCCGATAGCTGATAGCCGATAGCTGGTAGCTGGGTAGCTGGTAGCTGATAGCCGATAGCTGGTAGCTGATAGCTGGTAGCTGGTAGCTGGTAGCTGGTAGCTGATAGCCGATAGCTGGTAGCTGATAGCTGGTAGCTGGTAGCTGATAGCTGGTAGCTGGTAGCTGGTAGCTGATAGCCGATAGCTGGTAGCTGGTAGCTGGGTAGCTGGTAGCTGGGTAGCTGGTAGCTGATAGCCGATAGCTGATAGCCGATAGCTGGTAGCTGGTAGCTGGGTAGCTGCTAGCTGCTAGCTGATAGCCGATAGCTGGTAGCTGATAGCCGATAGCTGGTAGCTGGTAGCTGGGTAGCTGGTAGCTGCTAGCTGATAGCCGATAGCTGGTAGCTGATAGCCGATAGCTGGTAGCTGGTAGCTGGTAGCTGATAACCGATAGCTGGTAGCTGATAGCCGATAGCTGGTAGCTGATAGCCGATAGCTGGTAGCTGGTAGCTGGTAGCTGATAACCGATAGCTGGTAGCTGATAGCCGATAGCTGGTAGCTGGTAGCTGGTAGCTGATAACCGATAGCTGGTAGCTGATAGCCGATAGCTGGTAGCTGATAGCTGGTAGCTGGTAGCTGGTAGCTTATAGCTGGTAGCTGGTAGCTGATAGCCGATAGCTCGTAGCTGGTAGCTGGGTAGCTGGTAGCTGCTAGCTGATAGCAGGTAGCTGATAGCCGATAGCTGGTAGCTGGTAGCTGGTAGCTGGGTAGCTGGTAGCTGCTAGCTGATAGCCGATAGCTGGTAGCTGATAGCCGATAGCTGGTAGCTGGTAGCTGGGTAGCTGGTAGCTGGGTAGCTGGTAGCTGATAGCCGATAGCTGGTAGCTGATAGCCGATAGCTGGTAGCTGATAGCGGGTAGCTGATAGCCGATAAGCCGATAGCTGGTAGCTGATAGCGGGTAGCTGATAGCCGATAAGCCGATAGCTGGTAGCTGTTAGCTGTTAGCATGTATAAGGGACGAGAGTCGCATTTTCGGGAAACAAACAAGCGGTACACCCACATATAAAATGAAATTTGCCTTGTAAGGATTCCGGTAAAAGTCAAAACCAGTTAATTTTGCTAATCATACGTCCATATTTCAGATTTTTTCATATTACTAGGCACATAATTAGTAATTTCTGACACACTTCCAGTTAAGATTTGAGGAGCCCCTAATAAAGTGAAGATATTACGCTTGTGGAATCAGAATTTTATGCATAAATAGCCGATATTAATTTTATTAATGAATAAATATTTCCCAGCAAGAGTTTATATATAGCGTTATGATTTCCGAGTCCGGTAAATGTCGGGCTGACCTGCCACCAACTGGCGCAGCTCAAGGCACGACGGCTTTCGCCACCTTGCCAACCACCTTGAGAACGCGGACCACCTTCCTGAGTCGGATGCGCTTCTTGACGAGTCCTTCGTCGCGCTCCTCGGACAGGTCGGACTCGTCAATGTTGGACAGGGCCTCCAGGGCGGCCACAGTCTCCGCCTCCTCATCGGTCAGGTGCTGCTGGCTGGGCACGGCAGCGGCCAGGACGGCGCACAGCAGGAGGCCGAGAGCGAGCTGCCACTTCATGCTGATTGAAGTATTCCGGCTGTCTGTAGATGAGGCTTGGAGGAGTCTGCAATTGCTGGCTTGGTCCGCTAAGCAGTGCGGACTAAGCAGTGCTAAGCGGCGCATTTATGCACTCAAAACTGACACGTTTTTCCGGTTCGAAGGATCGACGCGCACTGCTGAGCTGCGGGCCGCACGTGAGCAAAGAACGAAGCGCTCTGACCCGCTCAGGACAAATATTTCAAACTACTGTATAGAATTCCGGCACACAGTCCCCGTTGTTTGTTAAAGGCTGCCTGACAAGATGCCACAGTGTCCTTTGTGCGAACTGTCAATATTGACAACAGTTTCAGGGTGCCCTTTGCTATTTATCATTTCTTACAGTGCATTTGCTTGCTTTGCTTAGATTAAGCAATCCAAAGCAGCAGACACAAAAAGATGAGAAGTAATTTACGAGCGTACATAGTCTGTAATCTCAAATGTTTCACATTCCATTTGATGATGATGATGATCCTCATCATCCTCAGATGATGATCATCATCATCCTCAGCTTCTTGAGCACTGCAGCGTAGCTCGCTGAACGCAAACTTCGACAAAGACTTGATGGAGCAGATCTCAGACTGTCACGTCAGCTGCTTGACGCCCCTCAAATGTTTTCTACTCACAGAATATTTGGAATCTTAAACCTCTCAAACCCTTTCATCAAGTCATGGCTTCGAGAAGACCTGCTTCCAGACAGGCCCTGCTTGCTGAAAGGCGCAGACTTAGTCTTGACTCGGACATCCGATACAAGCTCTGATTCGGACACGGATACAAGCTCTGATTCGGACACGGATACAAGCTCTGATTCGGACACGGATACAAGCTCTGATTCGGACACGGATACAAGCTCTGATTCGGACACGGACACAAGCTCTGATTCGGACACGGACACAAGCTCTGATTCGGACACGGACACAAGCTCTGATTCGGACACGGACACAAGCTCTGATTCGGACACGGACACAAGCTCTGATTCGGACACGGATACAAGCTCTGATTCGGACACGGATACAAGCTCTGATTCGGACACGGACACAAGCTCTGATTCGGACACGGATACAAGCTCTGATTCGGACACGGATGCACAAGCTCTGATTCGGACACGGATACAAGCTCTGATTCGGACACGGACACAAGCTCTGATTCCGACACGGATACAAGCTCTGATTCGGACACGGACACAAGCTCTGATTCGGACATGGATACAAGCTCTGATTCGGACACGGACACAAGCTCTGATTCCGACACGGATACAAGCTCTGATTCGGACACGGACACAAGCTCTGATTCGGACACGGACACAAGCTCTGATTCGGACATGGATACAAGCTCTGATTCGGACACGGACACAAGCTCTGATTCCGACACGGATACAAGCTCTGATTCGGACACGGACACAAGCTCTGATTCCGACACGGATACAAGCTCTGATTCGGACACGGACACAAGCTCTGATTCGGACACGGATACAAGCTCTGATTCGGACACGGATACAAGCTCTGATTCGGACACGGATACAAGCTCTGATTCGGACACGGATACAAGCTCTGATTCGGACACGGATACAAGCTGATTCGGACACGGATACAAGCTCTGATTCGGACACGGACACAAGCTCTGATTCGGACACGGATACAAGCTCTGATTCGGACACGGATACACAAGCTCTGATTCGGACACGGACACAAGCTCTGATTCGGACACGGATACAAGCTCTGATTCGGACACGGACACAAGCTCTGATTCGGACCCGGATACAAGCTCTGATTCGGACACGGACACAAGCTCTGATTCGGACACGGATACAAGCTCTGATTCGGACACGGACACAAGCTCTGATTCGGACCCGGATACAAGCTCTGATTCGGACACGGATACCAGCTCTGATTCGGACACGGATACAAGCTCTGATTCGGACACGGATACAAGCTCTGATTCGGACACGGATACCAGCTCTGATTCGGACACGGATACAAGCTCTGATTCGGACACGGATACAAGCTCTGATTCGGACTGTTGAGAAGATTGCTTCATTAGTAAAGAACGAAACTCATAGAGCTCAGCTCAACAACATCCTGAGAACGCAGTTCGAAAAATGCAACACCAGGTAAAATGCGGCTTGCACAGGTAATAATTAATGCAAAATACTGCGCATGCAGTCTTGTATTTTTAATAATTTTACGGTTAGCTCGTCAAAATTTGTGAATGCACAAAGTATTTTTTGGCCAGTAAATTTCAAATGATTCTACGAAATGCGTGTTCGCCACTGAAGGCTCCCGATCAGGTAGCCACTGCCGCCACCAGTCGCGTCTGCAGCAGGGCGGCCACGTGCATCGACAGCGGAACGTCCGGCGGGCTTCCACCGAGCAGCAGGTAGACGCGGCGCCGACGACGGTCGAAAGCGGCCACGCAGGCGAGGGCGTAATCGGACACGGATTTGGCCGGCGGCGCCTGCCGAGACCAGCCGTCCGAGGCTGCGTCATCGAGGGAGGCGGTCTGCAAATTCCGGGTAGGGTTGGCGAATACCGACACTGAAATCCCGAATACCGACACTGAAATCCCGAATATCGACACTGAAATCTCGAATTCCGACACTGAAATCCCGAATACCGACACTGAAATCCCGAATACCGACACTGAAATCCCGAATACCGACACTGAAATCCCGAATACCGACACTGAAATCCCGAATACCGACACTGAAATCCCGAATACCGACACTGAAATCCCGAATACCGACACTGAAATCCTGAATACCGACACTGAAATTCCGAATTCCGACACTGAAATCCCGAATACCGACACTGAAATCCCGACTACCGACACTGAAATCTCGACTACCGACACTGAAATCCCGAATACCGACACTGAAATCCCGACTACCGACACTGAAATCCCGACTACCGACACCGAAATCAAGAATACCGACACTAAAATCAAGAATACCGACACTGAAATCCCGAATATCGACACTGAAATCAAGAATACCGACACTGAAATCCCGAATATCGACACTGAAATCTCGAATTCCGACACTGAAATCCCGAATACCGACACTGAAATCCCGAATACCGACACTGAAATCCCGAATACCGACACTGAAATCCCGAATACCGACACTGAAATCCCGAATACCAACACTGAAATCCTGAATACCGACACTGAAATTCCGAATTCCGACACTGAAATCCCGAATACCGACACTGAAATCCCGACTACCGACACTGAAATCTCGACTACCGACACTGAAATCCCGAATACCGACACTGAAATCCCGACTACCGACACTGAAATCCCGACTACCGACACTGAAATCCCGACTACCGACACCGAAATCAAGAATACCGACACTAAAATCAAGAATACCGACACCTGGGAGGCACCTTTCCTCAGATTAAGGATTACCAGAATGCCATTGGGATCTTTCGCAAGATTTTCGGGGTGGGGAATTCCACTGTTAGGGACACAGCCTATACGATCGGATTTCTCATCCTCTGAACCGGCAGTCACGTGACAAACTTTAAATAAGATGACGGCGCCGGGCACCAGCTGGTCGGGGATCCGTAGAGGCAGGTAGCGCATTGGATTTTCGACAGCGTCGCGAAAGGCTGCCCAATCGATGCTTGGCGGAGGCGGCGGCGGCGGAGGCGGAGGCGGAGGTGGCGCCGGTAGGGGAGGCGCTTGTCTTGCTGGCTGGCGCCGCTGCTTCCGTGGCGATGGCGCAGCGGCCACTGGCGCGTCGGCTTGCGAGCCGCCCTGGCAGATCCGCGCGTCGGCTTGCGAGCCGCCCTGGCAGATCCGGGCCAGCTGCCGCTGCTGCTGTTCAAGCAGGGCGCCGAGGCGCTGGAACTGGCGCTCGTTGTCTGCCCGCATCGACTGCAGCAGGCCGAACAGCTGGGCCAGCTGACTGGCCTCGGCTGGGCTGGCGGGCGCGGCGATGGGAGCCGCGGCCACCGCCTCCCTGGCAGCCGTCGCTCTGCGGAACGAAGAATTCCCAGCCTCCGTAGGAGCGGCAAGCGTGCGATTTGAACTATAATCAGCGTCCTTAGCAACCTCCTTAGCAACGTTCTTAGCCGCATCTGATTGATTGCACAGCCGGCCCGAGTCCCTGGCAACATTGCGCCGATCCGCAGGCTGGCAGAAGGCCAGGCAGTCCGGGTGGCTCAGCAGACTTTTGCCGGCCAGCGCTGCCGCGTTCGCCTCGTTGCATTCGAGCAGCGCCGAGCAGCTGGACGCTTCGTTGTATTCCAGCTGGCGCCGCTTCTCGGCCGCCTCTCGGCGACGCTTTGGCGACGGCCCGGCAACGACGGCAACGCCGGCGGCGTCCACAGTGACGCAGCCGCGACGCTTCAAGCCGCGCCGCTGGTCGCCAAGCCGCTGAAATGCGGCGGCGTCGCCAAACGGCGCGTCGGCGTCGGCCTCGCGCGCCTCACCATCAGAGTCGAACTCCAGCCGGCGCGGCGGCTGCCAGGCGACACCGACTGGAAGAGCCAACTTGCGCGGCGGCCGGCCGAGGCGGGGCAGCGACCCAACCTGCGGCGACGCTGCTGTTGTTGACGACTCGGGCACCAACGACGATGCGTTTGCCGCCGCTGCTGCCGTAGCCTTCCGCTTGACCCGGCGTCTTCGACGTCGACTACGCCGACGCGGCGACTCGTCGACGGCGGCGCTGCTCGTCGCGGCCGGCGTCGGCGCGGAAGTGACGGTGGCGGAGGACGGCGCGCCGACTTGGCGCCGCTCTATCGGAGCAGCTGTCGGCGGCTCGCTCTCGGAGTCGTCGCTGTCGGTGGCGACTTTCTGCGTCTGGAAAAAATGAGGCGAATAGAAATGAAATGCGGAATAGAAGCGATAGATACTACTGCACCAGAGTTTCAGTAGTGTGCTAAAGAAATCAGTCGTAAAAAGAATTCCTGCATAAATTAAGCAGCTATTTAATAAAGAATCCAGACAGTGTATTTACACAGAGCCATGGTAGAAATAGAAAACAGTCAACCGCAACAGATAAAAAGGTGTCAGACGTGGAGAATTCATTAAAATTGATAGGCCACACAATATTATGAAAAAACAAGTTGTGAGTTTGCAGTTTAAATAGCTACAAGAAAAATTTGGCAATGGCCCCAACCTCAACCTTGGCGCTCTCTGATTGGCTGCGGCCCGCATTGATAAGTTCGTGCACCGGAATGCTAAGCAACAGAAACAAATAAACAAAGAGTTCAATCCACCAAAAATTGACAGAGTTTTACGGCTCGTAGCAGCCATCAGAGCTCATCCCGCTCCCTGGCCAGAATCTCCACCATCTCCCTGACTGTCCGGTCGAACTGTAGGAAGTGCCGATCGATGTCGCGCAGTCGCTCAACCGGTTGGCCTTCGACCTCGGCCAAGTCCACCAAGGAGTCGCCGTTGGTGTCGAATGCCTTGAACACCTGTTGATGACAGCGAATGGATAAGATGGCGCTGAGCAGATCCAGCCAGCCAGCCAGCCACCCAGAAAGGGTGGGAGATGGGGTGAGGAGGGGCATGAAGGCTATGAGGGAGGGGGCATGAGGGAGGGGGTATGTGGGAGGGGCATGAGGGAGGGGGCATGAGGGAGGGGGCATGTGGGAGGGGTATGTGGGAGGGGGCATGAGGGAGGGGCATGTGGGAGGGGCATGAGGGAGGGGGCATGAGGGAGGGGCATGAGGGAGGGGGCATGAGCGAGGGGGCATGAGGGAGGGGGCATGAGGGAGGGGGTATGTGGGAGGGGCATGAGGGAGGGGGCATGAGGGAGGGGCATGAGGGAGGGGCATGTGGGAGGGGACATGAGGGAGGGGGCATGAGGGAGGGGGCATGAGGGAGGGGGCATTAGGGAGGGGACATGAGGGAGGGGCATGAGGGAGGGGCATGAGGGAGGGGCATGAGGGAGGGGGCATGAGGGAGGGGGCATGAGGGAGGGGGCATGAGGGAGGGGGCATGAGGGAGGGGGCATGAGGGAGGGGGCATGTGGGAGGGGCATGAGGGAGGGGGCATGAGCGGGGGGCATGAGGGAGGGGGCTGTCAGGGTGTGCGGCATGAAGGGGCGCCCACCGCAAGGAATCACCATCAGCGAATAATAGGAGCGCGCACACAAAACAACTTACAACGCTGAGCTCGTCAACAAACCGGTCACCGAAACGAGTCCTCAATTCGGCGTGCTCCTGAAAACAAACAGAGCGGGGAGTGACTCTTGAGGACAATGGAGTTCCCACAGTTCCCCTCCATTCACAGTGCCACTATTCACACAGCTCCCCTCCATTCACAGTGCCACTATTCACACAGCTCCCCTCCATTCACAGTGCCACTCTATTCACACAGCTCCCCTCCATTCACAGTGCCACTATTCACACAGCTCCCCTCCATTCACAGTGCCACTATTCACACAGCTCCCCTCCATTCACAGTGCCACTCTATTCACACAGCTCCCCTCCATTCACAGTGCCACTATTCACACGCCTCCACTCCATTCACAGTGCCACTCTATTCACACAGCTCCCCTCCATTCACAGTCCCACTCTATTCACACAGATCCCCCTCCACTCTATTCACAGCTCCCCCTCCATTCACAGTGCCACTCTATTCACACAGCTCCCCTCCATTCACAGTGCCACTCTATTCACACAGCTCCCCCTCCATTCACAGTGCCACTCTATTCACAGCTCCCCCTCCATTCACAGTGCCACTCTATTCACACAGCTCCCCTCCATTCACAGTGCCACTCTATTCACAAAGCTCTCACCGGCACGATGCGGTCAAGCAGGGCCGCAAAGTCTAGCGGACCGGCGGCCTGGCGCAGCGTCTCGGCGAACAGGTCGGTGGGGGGGCCGGTAGCCGAAGCCCTTGAAGCTGGCCGTGTCGATCAGCCAGGCCGGGTCCGGCCGCTCCTCGTTGCAGTTGTCGGTGGCGCGGACCAGCGCAGTGTCGAACCAGAGGTTGACGGCGATGTTGCGGCCGTAGGAGCGGACTTGGTGGATCCACTTGAACGGGATGTACAGGCAGTCGCCGGGGAACAGGTGGGCGATATAGAACTGAACGTCAGCCATGCTGGGGTAGGCGCGGAAGTCGACGGAGTCCACGTCCATGGAGGAGTAGAAGCCTTCCGGCCGGTCGATGGGCACCCGGTGGCCATGCACTGCCGGGTCAACCTGCGGGGCGGGAGGGGCTGGGTGAGACAGGCAGACAGACAGACAGACAGACAGAGACAGACAGACAGAGACAGACAGACAGAGACAGACAGACAGACAGACACACAGACAGACAGACAGACAGGCGGGCAGGCAGGCAGGCAGGCAGGCAGGCAGGCAGGCAGGCAGACAGACAGGCAGGCAGGCAGGCAGACAGACAGACAGACAGACAGACAGACAGACAGACAGACAGACAGACAGACAGACAGACAGACAGACAGACAGACAGACAGACAGACAGACAGACAGACAGACAGACAGACAGACAGACAGACCATAACAAAAGTTTTGTTCCCGCGCAGCACGCAGTTAAGGTTGTCCACAGCGTCTGTGTGCACCACTGAGCTGGTTCCGCCGCTGCTGAACCAGACGATGGCTTCGACCAAGGCGCCCGCCACATCGGGGCACTGCAGGCTCCAAGGCAGGGGAAAGTCGGGCGCCAGGAAACGGGGCATGCTGGCCACCATGTAGTGGCCTGAGGTGTTGTAGGAGCGCACGAACTGATGGAATGGCGTATCGTAGGTTCGCTGCTGCCGGCTCTCCTTCTTGGTGGTCTCCACATGCACCTGCGATTGATGGTGACTGCCTGACTGACTGACTGACTGACTGACTGACTGACTGACTGACTGACTGACTGACTGACTGACAAGAGGAGCGCACCTGAGAGCTGTTGGGGTCTAGCGGCAGTTGCAGGAAGTAGTCATCGTCCCACATGCGGAAGGCGCGGGTCTGTCTTGCTGCGCCGCGCATCAGCAGGGGCCGAAGCTGGCGCACCTGCTCCTGGTAAAACCGGCCGGGCGGCGGGAAGCCGTCAGCCAACTCCGGCACGGGCAGCTGGGGATGCCTTCAGGCGGAGTGGAGATGACTCGACCATGTGCTTTAATGCCCGACAGAGCCCCCTATGTGCCTTAATGTCCGATAGAGCCTCCTATGTACTTTAATGTGCGACAGAACTTCTATGTACTTTAATGTCTGATAGAGCCCCATGTACTTGAATGTGCAACAGAACCCCCTTATGTACTTTAATGTCCGGTAGAGCCCCTTATGTACTTTAATGTCGCATGGAGCCCCTCATGTACTTTAATGCCCGATACAGCATTTATGTACTTCAATGTACCTGCTACTGCACACTTGTACTTGCATAGCCGCACACACACTTCCCCCGCTCACCTGGAAGTCCCAAACGGACGTTTATGGCCGATCCCGTACGCCTCCTCGCCGCCGTCCAGCAAGTCCAGCCAGTAGCAGCAGAAGCAACCGCAGCCGGCAAGCAGAAGCAACAAAGTTGTAACAATAATAAACGGCTTCAAACGCCCAGGTGGCGAGGTGTTCGCCAAGCCCGACGTCTCCGAGCTGCTCGTTGCGCCTGTCAGAAAAGTACATTGAGTTTTTACACCCTTCTTGCATTTTTCCAGCTGATATCGAAAATTTTATGGTAATAACCTGACTTATATACTTTTAGTAGGCTAATAAATGAAAAATAAGAAATCTCGCATACTCTCGAAATTACCATTTTAAATAAACAAATTAATGCTAACAACCCTACTTTTCTGCTAATAGTAGCCAAAATAGTTTTTGGTGTTTGTTTCTCATTCGGCACCATTTCACTAACAGATGCTAATTTACAGCCCCGGCTGGCCCCACCAGGGATGACTAACAAGATCTATAGGGTGAAGTCAGCTATTTCACCTGGGTACTGCAGGGCTCAATGTGAGGTAGGCGCCCCAAAAAAACAAAAACTTTGCACACTTTCAGCAATGAATTTTTCAGAGCGAAACAAAAAAGAATCAATTTTGGTTAAATTTCTCATAATATATTGTGATTAAAAAATGGATATTTTGTTTATCTGGAACAGCTACGCTCGTAAATAAAATTTTACGCATACGATTTCTAAAGAACGTATGCTGATAAAATTACTTTACAATATAACAATTAGCTTAATAAATAATAATTAGACATAATAAAATCACAACACCATACAGAGAGACAGCAGATGTGTGTGGGAGAAATGTTATGGAGGAGGGCCTACTAGCATATTTTAAAGCTTTATTTTGACCAACCAGATTTTATGGGACTGCTCTGCTGCGGAGGAACGAGCCTCAACTGAGCATTGGCTCGCTATGCGACTGTGCACTCCTACAGCGTATGTACATAGGGGGTAGAGATTTGACTTTCTCGGGAGCTTGTGTACATAGGGGGTAGGGACGTGGTTTTCTCGGGAGCGTGTGTACATAGGGGGTAGAGATTTGACTTTCTCGGGAGCTTGTGTACATAGGGGGTAGGGACGTGGTTTTCTCGGGAGCGTGTGTACATAGGGGTAGAGATTTGACTTTCCCGGGAGCTTGTGTACACAGATGGTAGAGAGTTGATTTTCTCGGGAGCGTGTGCACACAGGGGGTAGAGAGTTGATTTTCTCGGGAGCGTGTGTACACAGGGGGTAGAGAGTTGATTTTCTCGGGAGCTTGTGCACACAGGGGGTAGAGAGTTGATTTTCTCGGGAGCTTTTGCACACAGGGGGTAGAGAGTTGATTTTCTCGGGAGCGTGTGCACACAGGGGCTAGAGTTGATTTTCTCGGGAGCTTTTGCACACAGGGGGTAGAGAGTTGATTTTCTCGGGAGCGTGTGCACACAGGGGCTAGAGTTGATTTTCTCGGGAGCTTGTGCACACAGGGGGTACAGAGTTGATTTTCCCGGGAGCGTGTGCACACAGAGGGTAGAGAGTTTATTTTCTCGGGAGCTTGTGCACATATGGGGTAGAGAGTTTACTTTCCCGGGAGCTTGTGTACAAAGGGGGTATGGACTTGGTTTTCTCGGAAGCTTGTGTACACAGGGGATAGAGAGCTGATTTTCTTGGGAGCTTGTGCACATAGGGGGTAGAGAGCTTGTGCACATAGGGGGTAGAGAGCTTGTGTACATAGGGGGAGGGAGAGTAGAAAGCTGACTTTCTCGACAGTTAGGGATGTAAAAGGATATCAGATCGCACAAACGAATATCCCAAAAACGGCTGATAGGACAAAAATATAATTTTTGGAACAAGATGAACAAGAACAGCAGGGGAACAGGGTTGAGTATGCAAATTATTAATAAAGGAAAACAGTAGCAAAGCAGCATAATGAGGCGCGGTAAATTACACATAATGATAGAAAAAAAGCAGAATTCGCGCCAATAAACAGCTGTCAAGCGACAGAAAAAAGCCAGGATTAAATAAGCGGCAACTATTTACTAATAGTAGCATAGAATAGAAATCGAACTAAGATCTGCGCAGCTCTCATTCTAAGCACAAATAATGAGTTTAATATTGACAACCCAGCCAATACAGAATAAACGAAGCGAACACAGACGGGGAGCAGTACAATTGGACACGAGAAAATTGGGCAGATATTCGAGCATGCACAGATATACAGAATCTCGTCAGCAACAATTTAGTTGATATATTATTAAGAGGGGAAGTATATGGAATTGTTAAAGCTGTTTAATTAATTCACAGGATGCCAGTGACAATGCAAAACTGCAATGCCCCCCAGGTCTCAGCTGTGGCGATGAGGCTGTAGTAATAGATAATGAAATACAGTAAGGATAATAACATAATAGCAGGATTAATCTGAGTGTAAAGTACACCACTTTGGATCAGTCAGGCAAATACTTAGTGAGAAAAATTAATAGTGCGATTAACTAAATAATATTCATTGTCTATATATGTATTAACGTATAATATATGCACAAAAACAACACTGAACAAAGACCTGGCTTAACAAAGACATAAGCCCAGTTATAAGCATTGGTGTCACAGTACATTGTACACTTTAAGGAATTTAATTCAGGGCTTAAAAAAGTACACAGACAGTCAATTATTATATTGAGGAAAGGAACAGATACCGTTTGAAGAACAATACAAGCACAGAGAGGCAGGCGAAGACCCCAAGCCGTGTCTCTGGCTAATGAAATTCATTCTACGTATGCAGCAGACCGAGGAGCCCCGCTCTCGCAGATGGCGGCAGTGGGCGGCTAAAATTCGCAGCTTCACTTCGGCTCAGCCTGTGGCACACCTTGCGATCGGTGAAAGTGCACATTGATCCACTTGGAGTCGCGGCGGCACCAGACCCGGGTCTCCTCCGACTGCCGGCTGCGCGGATTGTTGGACCTGGGGCGGGATTGATTGCGATATTAGCTGGTGGCCTACTACTGTCAGTAGCGTGTTGCGATATTAGCTGGTGGCCTACTACTGTCAGTAGCGTGTTGCGATATTAGCTGGTGGCCTACTACTGTCAGTAGCGTGTTGCGATATTAGCTGCTGGCCTACTACTGTCAGTAGCGAGTTGCGATATTAGCTGGTGGCCTACTACTGTCAGTAGCGTGTTGCGATATTAGCTGCTGGCCTACTACTGTCAGTAGCGAGTTGCGATATTAGCTGCTGGCCTACTACTGTCAGTAGTGAGTTGCGATATTAGCTGCTGGCCTACTACTGTCAGTAGTGAGTTGCGATATTAGCTGCTGGCCTACTACTGTCAGTAATGATAGGGTCTTATGAAATGCGGCTCTCACTTGTCGAGAAACTGGGTCAGCCGTATGTAAGCAATGCAGGCGGAATCCTCACTCAGCAGGTGCACAGTCGGGTTCAGAATGCTGGTGTGCACCGCCTTGCTGCTGTTCTTGCCTGCGGGTAGGAGAGAGGGGGTTTGTCTACCTGTCTGATACCTGCCCTGTCCACCTGTCTGATACCTGCCCTGTCTACCTGTCTGATACCTGCCCTGTCCACCTGTCTGATACCTGTCCTGTCCGCCTGTCTGATACCTCCCCTGTCCACCTGTCTGATACCTGCCCTGTCCACCTGTCTGATACCTGCCCTGTCCACCTGTCTGATACCTGCCCTGTCCACCTGTCTGATACCTGCCCTGTCCACCTGTCTGATTCCTGCCCTGTCTACCTGTCTGATACCTGCCCTGTCTACCTGTTTGATACCTGCCCTGTCCACCTGTCTGATACCTGCCCTGTCCACCTGTCTGATACCTGTCCTGTCCGCCTGTCTGATACCTGCCCTGTCCACCTGTCTGATACCTGCCCTGTCTACCTGTCTGATACCTGCCCTGTCCACCTGTTTGATACCTGCCCTGTCCCCATGTCTGATACCTGCCCTGTCCACCTGTCTGATACCTGCCCTATGCGCAGTCCAATCCCTGTTGTTCACCTGTCCGATCCCTGTCCAATCCCTATTCCCCTGTCCAATCCCTATTCCCTTGTCCAATCCCTATTCCCCTGTCCAATCCCTATCCCCCTGTTCGATCCCTTTCCGATCCCTATCCATTAGTCCTGGCTAATCTCACCGTGGTCAAAGTAGAACTTGTGAAAGTCCAAGCCTTCAATAAGGTTGCCGAACGCCTCAGGCTCGAACGCAGTAATCTGGGGGTCCGACAACTTTCTGCAAGGCAGAGCAGAGTGCGGCGGTGGTGCGGAACAAGCTGGTGATTTAGCAGCCGAGCATCAAATCTGCACTCACGAATAAGTGTCAAAGTCGCTGCTGGCGATGGCCTGCAGCAGCTGCTCGGTGACCTTGATAATCTCCTGCTTCCGAGCTGCAAAGAGTTTGATGAGCAGGGAGCTTTATGCTCAGATACTCAGCAAATTGGATTGCTAGACTATTCGCAGTCTTATAAACAGTTCTGGCTTAAATTTAAATAAATCGCTAGCCATCTACATAACAGATGCAGTCAGTGAGAACTGAACACAGTTAGATAGGCTCAGTGAAATTTCCAATTGGAAATGGCATGCAACATTCACAATGCGAGACTTCTAAAGAGTTTTTTTTGGCTTTCAAAAACAGTTTATTTATCTATCGGGCCCATCTTGACAACCACGGGGATTCACTGCCTGCTAATAGTAATAATAATAATAATAATAATAATAATAATAATAATAATAATAATAATAACCCTCTCATGTACCGCCTTAAACCTTGTATTATCACGACAGCACAGTAATAGCAATTATATAATAGGGGCTATTATTAATAAAATTCGCTACAAAAGACGCTTGTTTTGCTACAACAAAAGCGGAGCAGAAGTGGCAAACAAAATCCAAGGACGGAAAGAAAACTCGATGGCTGCTAAGGGGGGCGGCGGAGCAAAATAGCTGGGAGGGGGGGGGGCTGAGGGCGCGTCACAAGAAGAGGCAGGCGGCGCGGGTTTGCGCGGCGCCAAAACTGGAAGGTAAAATTTGATTCGGGAGGCGGCGACGCTGGCGGCTTGGGGATTCCAGGCGAACGGAGCGGCCGTTCCAGAGTGAGTGAATGGAGGCTGGATGAGGAAGCTGGCAGACACACAGACAAATACAGAAAGACACAAACAGTCGGGAAGACAGACAGGCACGGAAAGACACAGACACAAAGGCAGACAGGAAGACGCAGACAGGCATATAGAGAGACGCGGAAAGACACAGGACACAAGCAGACACAGGAAGACACAAACAGACACGGGAGGACACAAACAGAAAAGGAAAGACACAAACAGACACAGGAGGACACAAACAGAAAAGGAAAGACACAAACAGACACAGGAAGAGACAAAACAGACAGACACGGGAGGACACAAACAGGCACGGGAAGACACAGGCAGACACACAGGCAGACACAAACAGGCAGACACAAACAGACACACAGGCAGACACACAGGCAGACACACAGGCAGACACAAACAGACACAAACAGACACAGACAGACACACAGACAGACACACAGACAGACACAGACAGACACACAGGCAGACACAAACAGACACACAGGCAGACACAAACAGACACACAGGCAGACACAGACAGACACACAGACAGACACACAGACAGACACAAACAGACACACAGGCAGACACAAACAGACACACAGGCAGACACAGACAGACATACATGCAGACACAAACAGACACACAGGCAGACACAGACACACAGGCAGACACAAACAGACACACAGGCATACACAGACAGACACAAACAGACACACAGACAGACACAGACAGACACACAGGCAGACACAAACAGGCAGACACAAACAGACACACAGGCAGACACAAACAGACACAGACAGACACACAAGCAGACACAAAGCCATCCAATCCCAGAAGCCAGTTGCACAGTGCGGCGTGAAAAGAAGGCAAATAAATGGATTGCCGGATGCAGTGAAAACAAAGCCGGACAGCACAGCGGTGCCCGGACCGCAGTGCACTAGCAGGCAGGGGCTGAGGGGGGGGGGCAGGACTCACTCTCATTACCGCCACCGCCACCGGCACAGACGTCAGACTTGACAACGGTGCCAGAAGAAGTCAGTGTGGCGTTAAAGCAGTTGACGGCTGGAAAAAATTGTTAGAAAAAAACACTAAATTTTTCAATCCGAAGATTTTAGCCCGGCGTGTATGAAGGCGGCCGGACAGAAATGGCTGCTTCAGCTTGAGAATAAAAAATCGCCGTCTCCAGAAAAGAGAACGCCAAAAAGAGAGGCATTCTGTTGAAGCAAGCAGGTGCAGCTACCGCACAGCGGTGTCAAGCGAGAGGAGCAGACCGCTCACAGCGTGTGAAACGCGTGAGCAGACAACAGGTAAAACACAGGAGAAGCTCTATAGCCTGCAAAGCCACACTGATGATTTCATTTGCAGCATCAATCAAGTCCGCCGTGACCCAAGCGACAAAAGTCAAGTTCTTTCGCCCTCACTGTCAGTTTATCAATCATTTCAG
The DNA here is from genome assembly GCA_002269645.1 of Macrostomum lignano. Lineage (NCBI taxonomy): Eukaryota > Metazoa > Platyhelminthes > Macrostomidae > Macrostomum > Macrostomum lignano. The sequence goes on from NIVC01001256.1 coordinate 182,920, forward strand.
CAATCAGATGCTGCAATCAATAAAATTTCCTACACAAAGGTTAACAATACATCCGATTAGCAAACACTAATGATATTTTAATCAGCAATCTTGGAAAGCTAAATTTAGAAATGATTAAAAATGCTGAATGTGGCCGACTCCGGACTCACCTTTGGCTTCCTCGGCCTCCTCAATGGTGGTGGCGCCGCTGTCTGCCGATTCGCGAATCCCATTGCCGGAGGCCTTCTTGGCGGCCGTGACCACCTTGCTGGCGCTGCTGGCTGCAGGGGCGGGGGTTGTGGGATCCAGCATTAGCGGGGTGCCGTCACTTGATAATTAATTAATGCTTATTGACAGGCGTGCGTGGATAATCATTAAAGTAAGCAATTAAAAAGATCTTTAATTTAATGCATTTATAGCAGCCCTAATTAGCTAACACTTTCGGAGAGACTAATAATACCATGTGGCAACAGATTCTTTTGATGACGTGGCTGGTTAAGGTGGCTAATATGAAGGAGAGGAGTAGCGAGAGGAGAACGGGGTGATAGGCAAATAGAGGTTGGAGAAGTCAAAGGCGGAGGGTCGAGGGAGACAAGGAGAGGACAGAGAGACAGGGAGAGGACAGAGAGAGGACAGAGAGACAGGGGGAGGACAGAGAGACAGGGAGAGGACAGAGGGAGACAGGGAGAGGAAAGGGAGAGGACAGAGAGACAGGGGGAGGACAGAGAGACAGGGAGAGGACAGAGAGACAGGGGGAGGACAGAGAGACAGGGAGAGGACAGAGGGAGACAGGGAGAGAACAGGAGACAGGGAGAGGAAAGGGAGAGGACAGAGAGACAGGGAGAGAACAGGAGACAGGGAGAGGAAAGGGAGAGGACAGAGAGACAGGGAGAGAACAGGAGACAGGGAGAGGAAAGGGAGAGGACAGAGAGACAGGGGGAGGACAGAGAGACAGGGAGAAGACAGAGAGACAGGGGGAGGACAGAGAGACAGGGAGAGGACAGGGAGACAGGGAGACAAGGAGAAGACAGAGGGAGACAGGGAGAGAACAGGAGACAGGGAGAGGAAAGGGAGAGGACAGAGAGACAGGGGGAGGACAGAGAGACAGGGAGAGGACAGAGAGACAGGGAGAGGACAGAGAGACAGGGGGAGGACAGAGAGACAGGGAGAGGACAGAGAGACAGGGAGACAAGGAGAAGACAGAGGGAGACAGGGAGAGAACAGGAGACAGGGAGAGGAAAGGGAGAGGACAGAGAGACAGGGGAGGACAGAGAGACAGGGAGAGGACAGAGAGACAGGGGGAGGACAGAGAGACAGGGAGAGGACAGAGGGAGACAGGGAGAGGAAAGGGAGAGGACAGAGAGACAGGGGGAGGACAGAGAGACAGGGAGAGGACAGAGAGACAGGGGGAGGACAGAGAGACAGGGAGAGGACAGAGAGACAGGGGGAGGACAGAGAGACAGGGAGAGGACAGAGACGGAGAGGACAGAGAGACAGGGAGAGGACAGGGAGACAGGGAGACAAGGAGAAGACAGAGAGAGAGACAGGGAGAGGACAGAGAGAGACAGGGAGAGGACAGAGAGAGACAAGGAGAAGACAGAGAAAGACAAGGAGAAGACAGAGGGAGAGACAGGGAGAGGACAGAGAGAGACAGGGAGAGGACAGAGAGAGACAAGGAGAAGACAGAGGGAGACAGGTGGAGGACAGAGGGTAGACAGAAAGGGGCAGAGAGCAGAGAAGAGGGGAGAAAAGATTGCGAACAATCTTGAATAGCATGGGATAGTACCCGTACATGCACATGGGAAATCTTAGGCATAGCAATACACTTGTATCGCACTAATATAGTTAATATAAAAACGGCGGCCTACCTGAGACGGCTGCCATAGAAGAGAAGCAAGAATAAAAATGCCTACAGGATTAGCCCTGAGAGACCTGGGGCAGAGTTTTGTACAAAAATAGAATGAAGGCAAATCTGGACGGTGTTAAAAGAAAAAATTGTCTGCGAGACCCTGTCTGACAGGCCGAAGAAATTCGAGCCGCCAATGGAGCGAATGGATTGACCCCCCCCCTATGGGATTATAGCGACTCCTCATTCCCTTCACCGCCACCCCTGCCTTCAGGCTCAGTGCTGACAGGCGTGGGAACCGCACAGTCGACTCCAACAGAGTCGGCATGTGACTCCTGCTGGCCCAATAGTCTAGTAGCGAGCGTGAACACTACTAGTGGCGAGTGTGAACAGTGAACACTGCTAGCAACAAGTGTGAACCTCCTAGTAGTGTGAACCCCACTAGTAGCGTTTCAACCCTCCTAGCCAATGGTATTAGCCTCCTAGTAAAGAGTGTGAATCCCTCAGTAAAGAGCGTGAATCCCCCAGTAAATAATGTGAATCCCTCAGTAAATAGTGTGAAACCCCCCGTAAAGAGTGTGAATCCCTCAGTAAATAGTGTGAATCCCCCAATAAAGAGTGTGAATCACCTAGTAAAATAGTGTGAATCACCTAGTAAAGAGTGTGAATCCCTCAGTAAGGAGTGTGAATCCCCCAAAAAAGAGTGTGAATCCCCAGTAAAGAGTGTGAATCACCTAGTAAGAGTGTGAATCCCTCAGTAAAGAGTGCGAATCCCCCAATAAAGAGTGTAAATCCCCAGTAAAGAGTGTGAATCATCTAGTAAAGAGTGTGAATCACCTAGTAAGAGTGTGAATCCCCTAGTAAAGAGTGTGAATCCCTGAGTAAATAGTGTGAATCCCCCAATAAAGAGTGTGAATCACCTAGTAAGAGTGTGAATCCCCTAGTAAAGAGTGTGAATCCCTCAGTAAATAGTGTGAATCCCCCAAAAAAGAGTGTAAATCCCCAGTAAAGAGTGTGAATCATCTAGTAAAGAGTGTGAATCACCTAGTAAGAGTGTGAATCCCCTAGTAAAGAGTGTGAATCCCTCAAAAAAGAGTGTGAATCCCCAGTAAAGAGTGTGAATCCCCTAGTAAGAGTGTGAATTCCCTAGTAAAGAGTGTGAATCCCCTAGTAAGAGTGTGAATCCCCTAGTAAGAGTGTGAATCCCCTAGTACTCGTAAGAGTGTGAATCACCTAGTAAAGAGTGTGAATCCCTGAGTAAATAGTGTGAATCCCCCAATAAAGAGTGTGAATCACCTAGTAAGAGTGTGAATCACCTAGTAAAGAGTGAATCCCTCATTAAATAGTGTGAATCCCTCAAAAAAGAGTGTGAATCCCCAGTGAAGAGTGTGAATCACCTAGTAAAGAGTGTGAATCCCCTAGTAAGAGTGTGAATCCCCTAGTAAAGAGTGTGAATCCATCAGTTAAGAATGCGTCCAGTTACTACAGAAGCAACTTCAAGAGAAAATAATTTATAAGAAATTAGAAATTATGGGCAGCAAGTGACAAGAATAGCAAATGTTAATAATTTAAAGAGAATTATTATATGCAATACAAACATTATTTGACGGCGAAGCAAGAAATTAAGAATAAAAAGAAAATTTTACAAGTGGAGCGCAATGACCAATACACGAGAGACAGTAGCCTTCAGTTGCAGAGGAATTACCAACCAATACGGGTACAATGTTAGAGTAAGCCATTAAGTTTATTCAGAGTGAAAGCTAAGTGTAAAATTATGCACAGTTAACTTAGAAATAGCTGCATATTACTTCATAGTGGAATAAACGGTTAAGAAATCAATAAAATATTGAATTATTAAAATATATCAAGCATTGACACAGACGGCGGCTCGTACTTACACTTGTTCACTGCGCAGCGGGGAGGGCGGGTGATGCTCAATGAGAGTGCGATTACAAATAGTGAAATTCCCAAAATAGCCGCTGCACTGATCCCCAGATCTGCATGCCATTGTTGCTGTGCAGTTAAAATTTCTTCGATTATAAGATTTCCAATTATTCAGCAGGTGAGGCTCGAGATCTCAAAGGCAAAGTGAAGCGCCATGCATCCAGAATTTGGCTGGCCTACACTGACTACTGGTTCTAATTTATAATTCATCTCCATGACCGTTGCCTAGGCAACCAAATGACTGTCTGTCTGTCTGTCTGTTCCATCTGTGTGTCTGTCTGTCTGTCTGTCTGTCTGTTCCATCTGTGTGTCTGTCTGTCTGTCTGTCTGTTCCATCTGTGTGTCTGTCTGTCTGTCTGTCTGTGTGTCTGTCTGTGTGTCTGTCTGTCTGTGTGCCTGTCTGTCTGTCTGTCTGTCCGTCTGTCTGTCTGTGTGTCTGTGTGTCTGTGTGTCTGTCTGTCTGTGTGTCTGTCTGTCTGTCTGTCTGTCTGTCTGTCTGTCTGTCTGTCTGTCTGTCCGTCTGTCTTAGTGTCTGTCTATCTGTCTGTGTGTCTGTCTGTCTGTCTGTCTGTGTGTCTGTCTGTCTGTGTGTCTGTCTGTCTGTCTGTCTTAGTGTCTGTCTGTTCTATCTGTCTGTCTGTCTGTCTTAGTGTCTGTCTGTCCGTCTGTCTTAGTGTCTGTCTATCTGTCTGTCTGTCTGTCTGTCTGTCTGTCCGTCTGTCTTAGTGTCTGTCTATCTGTCTGTCTGTCTGTCTGTCTGTCTGTCTGTCTGTCTGTCTGTCTGTCTGTCCGTCTGTCTTAGTGTCTGTCTATCTGTCTGTCTGTCTGTCTGTCTGTCTGTCTGTCTGTCCGTCTGTCTTAGTGTCTGTCTATCTGTCTGTCTGTCTGTCTGTCTGTCTGTCTGTCTGTAAATCACATCAAACGAGTCAATAGTTTATCATAAGCCTCGCAAATTCCCAAACAACATGAAAATCACATCGAAAGCAAGCCAACTTCATTTGATTTTTTATGTTTTCCAGCCATTCAACAAGCGGCTCCAAGCTGCAAAATTTGGGCAGCGGGTCTCAACAATAAAAAGGTGAAAATTGCAGGTTCGCAACGCGTCTGGCAGCGGGCCAGTTCAATCGGCACTCACTGGAAAAATTCCGCGTAGCCAGCATGGTCGTCAGAATGGCGCCCTGGAATGAAAGCAATGAGAACCGGGCTGTGGCATTTTGCTTCGAGAAGCAGTGGCATTGCCAGCAATATCCTTATGGTTTGAGTCTGATGAGTAGCTACTTGCAGATCCCTATCCAGTATGCTGTTATCCCCATCCAGTATGCTGTTATCCCTATCCAGTATGCTGTTATCCCACTCAGTATGCTGTTATCCCTATCCAGTATGCTGTTATCCCCATCCAGTATGCTGTTATCCCACTCAGTATGCTGTTATCCCCATCCAGTATGCTGTTACCCCCATCCAGTATGCTGTTACCCCCATCCAGTATGCTGTTATCCCTATCCAGTATGCTGTTATCACTATCCAGTATGCTGTTATCACTATCCAGTATGCTGTTATCCCCATCCAGTATGCTGTTATCCCACTCAGTATGCTGTTATCCCCATCCAGTATGCTGTTATCCCTATCCAGTATGCTGTTATCCCCATCCAGTATGCTGTTATCCCCATCCAGTATGCTGTTATCCCTATCCAGTATGCTGTTATCCCCATCCAGTATGCTGTTATCCCCATCCAGTATGCTGTTATCCCACTCAGTATGCTGTTATCCCCATCCAGTATGCTGTTATCCCTATCCAGTATGCTGTTATCCCCATCCAGTATGCTGTTATCCCCATCCAGTATGCTGTTATCCCCATCCAGTATGCTGTTATCCCCATCCAGTATGCTGTTATCCCCATCCAGTATGCTGTTATCCCCATCCAGTATGCTGTTATCCCTATCCAGTATGCTGTTATCCCCATCCAGTATGCTGTTATCCCCATCCAGTATGCTGTTATCCCACTCAGTATGCTGTTATCCCCATCCAGTATGCTGTTATCCCTATCCAGTATGCTGTTATCCCCATCCAGTATGCTGTTATCCCCATCCAGTATGCTGTTATCCCCATCCAGTATGCTGTTATCCCCATCCAGTATGCTGTTATCCCCATCCAGTATGCTGTTATCCCCATCCAGTATGCTGTTATCCCCATCCAGTATGCTGTTATCCCCATCCAGTATGCTGTTATCCTAAGAGTTACTCTGGCATTACCCAGATTACAACAGGCCAATGGCAATTCAGACTGGTCCTTAACACTTTTCGATTTAGGAATCAAATTAGCACCTTCAGCTTCCTCCGGGCGTTGAACTTCTTCAGGCACTCGACCGTCTCCTGCCTGTGCACCACCGAGGCGATGCGCTCTCGTTGCTGCAAAGAAGTGTGACAGTCAAATTTGAGTCAGAAGCAGCGAATTCAATCTATTCAACAGGGCAACATCTCAATTACGCAGATCCAGGGATGCTTGAGCGCCTCGGCGGCGGTGATTCGCTTGGCCGGGTTCGTGTTCAGCATCTGGTTGATGAGGTTCTTGGCCTCGGCCGTCACCGTGTCCCACTCTGGCGATGGGTACTGGCAGGGGGTCGTGGGGGGGGGGGGGCTCCGGTGTAACCGAAATTCTGGGCGGATTGAAAACTGACATCTCAGCTTAGAAATGGCGCCGCAATGGCGGAAAGTGGCATTCTACTTGATCTAAAATGGCACCCTAATCGAAAAAGTGACAACTCTCAATCAAAAAATGCCATTTTTTGGCCGCAGTTGCAGAAAGTGGCAGCTCCTGATCTGATCTAAAAATGGCACTTCGATTGCAGAAAGTGGCAGCTCCTGATCTGATCTAAAAATGGCACTTCGATTGCAGAAAGTGGCAGCTCCTGATCTGATCTAAAAATGGCACCTCGATTGAAAAAATGAATAATAAAAAGCAAATCATGATCTAAAAATGGCATTTCAATTTTTAAAAAGTTGAATCTCTGGAATGGCTTCACCTCAATTGCAAAAGTGACGTCTCCTTCAATGGTAATCAATGGTAAATGCTGGCACCTTTTCGCTTGACAACAAGGAAAACAGGTTGCATCATTTGATCTAAGAAATGACTTTCAGCACTAAACCACGGCCGCAACTCACGTCAAAGGCCCCGGCTTTAATCTGGGCGTACAGCCGAGACTGGTCCTCGTCCCAGAATGGCGGGTAGCCAACCAGCAGGATGTAGAGAATCACACCTGCATGGGATGAGCAGCTCAGTCAGTTGCTTGGTAACACAAATATAAATACCAGAATGAGAATTAGCTATATTAGGCACAGCTCAAGCCGCCTCACCGCAGGCCCAGACGTCCACGGGTTTCCCGTATGCATCTTTTCTCAGCACCTCCGGCGACAGGTAGCCGGGTGTGCCGGCAAAGCCTGGACAGGTGGAAACCGATTGCGTCATTAGCGAGGTCATAGATACACCAGAATCTACACAGCAATGACTATTCGGCAAAGATGCTACTAATATGAGCACATAGGCAAGTAGCAACTAAGGTAGTGCGATAATAACATTCAGCCTAGATTAGCTACTCATAGCAGTAAATAGCGAAAGTCACTGCAATCTATCACGGCTGTATGACAGGCGAGGCCAAATGATCTACTAAAAAATCGGGCTAAACTTGAAAATAATCCGCTACAGCCTATCTGTACCATTGATTGGAGGCAACAACACAGGTAATAAATAAGGTAGTACAACGTGCTCGACTGCAATATTGATTAGCTAGTTATTGTTCCTCTAAGCAAAATCGATATGCCTTAATCAAGTCATAAAATTATGAGCAATCTGCATTTCGCCTAATCTGTCAGTGCTATAGCAGCTATCAAGGCTACTACTCACAACATTGTCAGAAAGGTTACTGGAAACTACAGCTCTACAGATGTCAATCTCATGTCAATATGCAACAAGAATAGAGCTTTGCAGGGTATGATAAATGACACACGGCATTCGCTGGCAGGAAGGAAAACAGTTAGTTGCCAAGGCCTGTCAGACACAGGGGTTCCGACATTAGGAATATAGTTTACAGATAATCTTTAGCAGCAGAGACGATGAAAGATTGTTAAGGAGAAATTGGAAATATTGGAAACAGTCCTTCAGTAGCCCGCTACCCTCTCTCCACCCGGTCCTTCAGTAGGCCGCTACCCTCTCTCCCCGGTCCTTCAGTAGGCCGCTACCCTCTCTCCCCGGTCCTTCAGTAGGCCGCTACCCTCTCCCCCCCGGTCCTTCAGTAGGCCGCTACCCTCTCCCCGGTCCTTCAGTAGCCCGCTACCCTCTCCCCCCCGGTCCTTCAGTAGGCCGCTACCCTCTCCCCGGTCCTTCAGTAGCCCGCTACCCTCTCCCCCCGGTCCTTCAGTAGCCCGCTGCCCTCTCCCCTCGGTCCTTCAGTAGGCCGCTACCCACTGCCTCCAGTCCTTCAGTAGACAGCTACCCTCTCCCCCCGGTCCTTCAGTAGGCCGCTACCCTCTCTCCCCGGTCCTTCAGTAGGCCGCTACCCTCTCTCCCCGGTCCTTCAGTAGGCCGCTACCCTCTCCCCCCGGTCCTTCAGTAGGCCGCTACCCTCTCTACCCGGTCCTTCAGTAGCCCGCTACCCTCTCCCCCCGGTCCTTCAGTAGGCCGCTACCCTCTCCCCCCGGTCCTTCAGTAGCCCGCTACCCTCTCTCCACCCGGTCCTTCAGTAGGCCGCTACCCTCTCTCCACCCGGTCCTTCAGTAGACCGCTACCCTCTCTCCCCGGTCCTTCAGTAGGCCGCTACCCTCTCTCCACCCGGTCCTTCAGTAGACAGCTACCCTCTCCCCCAGGTCCTTCCATGGTTATTCCAGCCCTATCAACAGACCTCAATTAACAAATTGCCATGATGAAGGAACTGGTGCAATCGAGATGGATAGAAACGTGGAATAAAAATGGAACAATAGCAAGGTAAAAGAAGTGTTTAGAAGGCTAACTGATAAGAGTAGGCACCAGACGTATTGCTAAAAACTTCAGAACAGATTCGTGCATCATGAGTGCTGCTCTGGCAGCAACTAAAATTCTGGCGGGAAGGCGCGACTCAAAGTAGCTGGAGGCGCCCGCGACGCCACGCCGAGGCCACGCGCGCACGGAACGTACCAAACCAGGCGGCCTGCTCGCCCTGCACCTCAATGGCCAGGCCGAAATCGGCCAGCTTGACGGCGGCGCCTTTGGCTTTGCTGGCGAGCAGCAGGTTCTCCGGCTGGAGGGAGCGGCAGCGATAGAGAGTGGGGGAGAGGCGGAGAGAGGAGAGCGGTAGGAATGTAAATCTCTGGGCTTCCTGCGGGCGGAAACCTCAGGTGGAAAATTTTTCTTTAACAATTGTGTCCGCAAATGAGCTGTTCTTTCTTCTATATATACTCATAAAACTGGTGACACAGTCATGACACACTGGTGACACAGTCATGACACACAGGTGACACAGTCATGACACACTGGTGACGCAGTCATGACACACTGGTGACACAGTCACGACACACTGGTGACACAGTCACGACACACTGGTGACACAGTCATGACACACTGGTGACACAGTCATGACACACTGGTGACACAGTCATGACACACTGGTGACACAGTCATGACACACAGGTGACAGTCATGACACACTGGTGACGCAGTCATGACACACTGGTGACACAGTCATGACACACTGGTGACACAGTCATGACACACTGGTGACACAGTCATGACACACTGGTGACACAGTCATGACACACAGGTGACAGTCATGACACACTGGTGACGCAGTCATGACACACTGGTGACGCAGTCATGACACACTGGTGACGCAGTCATGACACACTGGTGACACAGTCATGACACACTGGTGACACAGTCATGACACACTGGTGACACAGTCATGACACACTGGTGACACAGTCATGACACACTGGTGACACAGTCATGACACACAGGTGACAGTCATGACACACAGGTGACACAGTCATGACACACTGGTGACGCAGTCATGACACACTGGTGACACAGTCATGACACACTGGTGACGCAGTCATGACACGCAGGTGACACAGTCATGACACACTGGTGACGCAGTCATGACACACTGGTGACACAGTCATGACACACAGGTGACACAGTCATGACACACAGGTGACACAGTCATGACACACTGGTGACGCAGTCATGACACACTGGTGACACAGTCATGACACACTGGTGACGCAGTCATGACACACAGGTGATGCAGTCATGACAGACAGGTGACACAGTCATGACACACTGGTGACGCAGTCATGACACACAGGTGACGCAGTCATGACACGCAGGTGACACAATCATGACACACTGGTGACGCAGTCATGACACACAGGTGACAGTCATGACACACTGGTGACACAGTCATGACACACAGGTGACAGTCATGACACACTGGTGACGCAGTCATGACACACAGGTGACGCAGTCATGACACACTGGTGACGCAGTCATGACACACTGGTGACACAGTCATGACACACTGGTGACACAGTCATGACACACAGGTGACACAGTCATGACACACTGGTGACACAGTCATGACACACTGGTGACGCAGTCATGACACACAGGTGACAGTCATGACACACTGGTGACGCAGTCATGACACTATTACCGCTCAATTAAATGCAGACAAAAGTTTCAAGCGAAATTCTCCCCCTCTGCAGTGAAAGCTGTACGCTCGTTGGAAGCTGGAAAAATGAAATAAATACTGAAAATATTCCCTTATTCAAACGCGACAGTTGAAAAATAATTATGGAATCAACGCAAATGCAGCATTGTGTGCTAATTATCTAATCGAAGCTCCTTATTGCAACATCCCCAGCCTGGCCTGTCATACAAACCTACAATTGAGCTTCGCAATGTTTAGCGCTCAAAATCAAATCAAATTACTGCACAAATCGCTGATAGCAGCCCTCGGCCTCATCAATATTGATAATTATTGAATAGACATTAGGAAAGCTCACGCGTAAAGGACTGTTACTTGATTGTTTTTATTGATAAAAAGCGAACAAACAAAACAGGAAATTTATTGCGGTAAGCGGCAGGGGGGCAGTCAACCAGCTAGCGAGAGGGCAGTAGGCCGATTAACCCAAATTGAACTCATAATATGTTATTATAGAATCGAATATTAATAATTATTATGCATAATTGTTAGAGAAAAATGCAAAGCAAACACACCGAGGGAAACAAACGGATTAGTGCGTGCGTGACAATCGATAATAAAGTTAGGCTGACTAAATCAGTGGCAGTAAAATCTGATGAGAATAATAAAAATTCTGACAGCCAACAGCAGGGGAATTGCACCTGGGAGCAGCTACAACAGGGGAATTGCACCTGGGAGCAGCTACAACAGGGGAATTGCACCTGGGAGCAGCTACAGCAGGGGAATTGCACCTGAGAGCAGCTACAACAGGGGAATTGCACCTGGGAGCAGCTACAACAGGGGAATTGCACCTGGGAGCAGCTACAGCAGGGGAATTGCACCTGAGAGCAGCTACAGCAGGGGAATTGCATCTGGGAGCAGCTACAGCAGGGGAATTGCATCTGGGAGCAGCTACAGCAGGGGAATTGCACCTGGGAGCAGCTACAGCAGGGGAATTGCATCTGGGAGCAGCTACAGCAGGGGAATTGCACCTGAGAGCAGCTACAGCAGGGGAATTGCATCTGGGAGCAGCTACAGCAGGGGGATTGCACCTGGGAGCAGCTACAGCAGGGGAATTGCACCTGAGAGCTACTACAGCAGGGGAATTGCATCTGGGAGCAGCTACAGCAGGGGAATTGCATCTGGGAGCAGCTACAGCAGGGGAATTGCACCTGGGAGCAGCTACAGCAGGGAAATTGCACCTGAGAGCTACTACAGCAGGGGAATTGCATCTGGGAGCAGCTACAGCAGGGGAATTGCATCTGGGAGCAGCTACAGCAGGGGAATTGCATCTGGGAGCAGCTACAGCAGGGGAATTGCACCTGGGAGCAGCTACAGCAGGGGAATTGCACCTGGGAGCAGCTACAGCAGGGGAATTGCATCTGGGAGCTACTACAGCAGGGGAATTGCATCTGGGAGCAGCTACAGCAGGGGAATTGCATCTGGGAGCAGCTACAGCAGGGGAATTGCACCTGGGAGCAGCTACAGCAGGGGAATTGCACCTGAGAGCTACTACAGCAGGGGAATTGCATCTGGGAGCAGCTACAGCAGGGGAATTGCATCTGGGAGCAGCTACAGCAGGGGAATTGCATCTGGGAGCAGCTACAGCAGGGGAATTGCATCTGGGAGCAGCTACAGCAGGGGAATTGCATCTGGGAGCAGCTACAGCGGGGGAATTGCACCTGGGAGCAGCTACAGCAGGGGAATTGCACCTGAGAGCTACTACAGCAGGGGAATTGCATCTGGGAGCAGCTACAGCAGGGGAATTGCATCTGGGAGCAGCTACAGCAGGGGAATTGCATCTGGGAGCAGCTACAGCAGGGGAATTGCATCTGGGAGCAGCTACAGCAGGGGAATTGCACCTGGGAGCAGCTACAGCAGGGGAATTGCACCTGGGAGCAGCTACAGCAGGGGAATTGCACCTGGGAGCAGCTACAACAGGGGAATTGCATCTGGGAGCAGCTACAGCAGGGGAATTGCACCTGGGAGCAGCTACAACAGGGGAATTGCATCTGGGAGCAGCTACAGCAGGGGAATTGCACCTGAGAGCTACTACAGCAGGGGAATTGTACCTGGGAGCAGCTACAGCAGGGGAATTGCATCTGGGAGCAGCTACAGCAGGGGAATTGCACCTGGGAGCAGCTACAGCAGGGGAATTGCATCTGGGAGCAGCTACAGCAGGGGAATTGCACCTGGGAGCAGCTACAGCAGGGGAATTGCATCTGGGAGCAGCTACAACAGGGGAATTGCATCTGGGAGCAGCTACAGCAGGGGAATTGCACCTGGGAGCAGCTACAGCAGGGGAATTGCACCTGGGAGCAGCTACAGCAGGGGAATTGCATCTGGGAGCAGCTACAGCAGGGGAATTGCACCTGGGAGCAGCTACAGCAGGGGAATTGCACCTGGGAGCAGCTACAACAGGGGAATTGCATCTGGGAGCAGCTACAGCAGGGGAATTGCACCTGGGAGCAGCTACAGCAGGGGAATTGCATCTGGGAGCAGCTACAGCAGGGGAATTGCACCTGGGAGCAGCTACAGCAGGGGAATTGCATCTGGGAGCAGCTACAGCAGGGGAATTGCATCTGGGAGCAGCTACAGCAGGGGAATTGCACCTGGGAGCAGCTACAGCAAGGGAATTGCACCTGGGAGCAGATAACCCGATAAAAACGCTTGCTAGAGTCAGAAAGGAGTCCCAGATTCTCGGTTCTCTGAGACGCTCTGAGAATTCCAGATCGAGTCTAACCAGCGAGTTTATCGAGCAAAGCAGCCCAAATCATATGCATGGCAAGTGACAGCCAAGAACACAGATAGCCAGCAAACCGAGAGAAACACAATTACAAGTATATTGAAGAGGAATTTTTAAAAATGAAGCAAAATTTTCGCGACTCGGGGGGGGGGCACGCGAAACGCACCGAACCACGCCGAGGACTGGTCGGGCTGCAGCTCGATGGCCAGGCCAAAGTCGGCCAGCTTAACCACCGCGCCCTTTGTTTTGCTGGCGAGCAGCAGATTCTCCGGCTGCATTTATGTTTTTTATTGCATCATTAATTTTGTTTGTAGCGGAGCTTACGTCATCAAAATTGGGTACAGCAGAATATTGTAACAGACAAAACACTGCAGGTACAACTACTAGCAAAATGCTAAAATAAGAGACTGAGGCACAGACAGGCTAAATAATAAAACAGGACACACGAAAGCAAACAGCACTACTTAGTTGTCAGTAGTTTGGTGCAACGCGGGATTATCTTTCAATATGAGGTATCAAATAGTTTTCAACTAAAACGCGCTAGAAAACGATGCACTCCCCCCCACCACCCGAATTCCTGAGCAGTTTGGCCGTACTTGAGAACCAAGCGCGTGACAAAGAAGGCATTAGAAGTGGTATTTAAAAACTGTCGCCAGTTGCAGTTTGACGTTCGCTCAATCAGGCGTGCTAAATAAGCCAAAGCTTGGTCTATTTTCTGACTTGATATTTCACTTTTTCCTCCCTAACTATCTAGTCTTTGCCGCCCAACCAACATTCTGCCAATTCCCCAGTCCCCAAACTGCAAGAGGAAGACTGCGGAGGTACAGCAGGAGGCCATAGAACAGGAAGAAGGCGATAAGGCGAAGGCCGGGCCAGGAAATGCCTGGGGGTCTGCCAGGAAGAGACTGGTCTGGGAAAAGGACGGCGCACTCCAGCCGACTCCCAGACTAACCTACTTAGCCACCCCTCCATATCTCTCACCGGGAGATGAAGGCCCGGCAGAGACGGATAAGGAAGAGCGGGGAGAGGCTGGAAGGAGACGGGGAGGCAGCTGAGGAGCGCCCGCGGAATACCGAGGATGAGGAGAGGCTGCTGGGGTGGGAGTAGGAAAGGACAGAGCGGATGGAGAGTCCAATAGAGAGTTGGAGATGAGGCGGCAGAAGCAGCAGCAGCAGAGCATGGAGAGGGGCCTCGCTCCCCGTCCCATCCCCCCACCCCTATCTCTTCCCATTCTGCTACTCGTCGAAAGAGCCGGGGGGAAAATGTTTCGGATAGCTCGGAAGAGACCTCTCTATCCTAAATGCAGGCCTCAAGAGATAGTAGAGACTTCTAAATAGTAGGGGGAATGAGGCCGGCAATAGGATGGGCCGGGTAATAAGGCGGGCGGTTTGAGACGAGAGCGCAACACGGTGGAGCACGCGACAGACGCGCAGAGAGTCCGGAGGCGAGGCGGTGAATCACCTTAATTAATTAACAGTTAGCAACTGCAGTCTCCGTTTCGCTCCCGTGCTTAGTGGCATCATCCCGCTAGGCAGTGATGAGGGATGCCTTGCCAGCAGCAACAACAGCGAATTGGCCGCTCCCTCCGGCGGCAGGGGAAATCGGGCAGGCAGGGCAAGCAGGGCGGTCCTTTCCCCTGCCGGAACGGCGGGCCCCCACAGCATCTATTTTCCAACCCTGGCTACAGAGGCAGGAACGGGAGAAAGTAAAGAAGGCAAACAAAAGCCGGCTACACGCGCTCGGAGAGGGGGGAAGAAAGTGACTGCCGCCCTCCCAGTCTAAAGAGGAGCATTTAATTGCGTTTTTATGATCGAAATAGAGAGAGGGGGAGAGCATAGCTGCACAAGTGCGGCCGCCAGTGTGCCAGTGAAATTGTATTGTGCAAGGCCTGCCTGCCGGTTGCAAACAACAGCTTTAGTGCCGAGGCATATGTTGCGTAGTTTTCCTGTTTTGTTATTCTTAATATTATTAACATCAACACCAGAAACCGTGCAGGTGCAAATTTGTCTCCAATACTGATCTACACAATCTTGAAATACGCAGAAGTAAAAAATTATATTTAAACCAATTAAATATGCAAGGAGCTTCGAGGCTGAACGACTTGATAAAAAACCGAAACGTGATTGCACCAGCAGTGCTCCAAGCAGCTCAATACAGCATTAGCCTAGCCGGCAGTATCAATTACTGCACAATGAAATGCGCCCGCGCATCACTCAACAGAGCCTAGCAACTCCCCGCCCTAGCAACCCCATCGATGCAAAATAAACGCCAGAAGGAGCTGCTCAAGACCTGGAAATGCACTGGGCAACAGCAGCCAAGTGCGCTGTGTTTTTGTTTTTGAGGCAGGCAATTTTTCTTTTAGCTTGTCAGCACCAATTAATTATTGAAGAACAGACAGCAGCTGAGAGCGCAAGTGAGAGGCGACAGATGCTGATTAATGAAGCGGGGAAGGGGAGCGGCCGGCCTGGGACACAGGTAGATAGAGTGATGAAGATGAAGGAAACTGGACAGACCAATCAAAAAATGCTACAAAAACGGATAAATAATTTGAGTGTGTCAGTGATGCCACTTTGAGTGTGTCAGGTGTGTCATTTTGAGTATGTCAGGGGCTCCACTTCGAGTGGGGTCAGTAGTGCCACTTTGAGTGTGTCACTGATGCCACTTTGAGTGTGTCAGGGATGCCACTTTGAGTGCGTCAGGGGTGCCACTTTGAGTGTGTCAGGGGTGTCATTTTGAGTGTGTCAGTGATGCCAGTTTGAGTGTGTCAGGGGTGCCACTTTGAGTGTGTCAGGGGTGCCACTTTGAGTGTGTCACCGATGCCACTTTGAGTGTGTCAGGGGTGCCACTTTGAGTGTGTCAGGGCTGCCACCTTGAGTGTGTCAGTGATGCCAGTTTGAGTGTGTCAGGGGTGCCACTTTGAGTGTGTCAGGGGTGCCACTTTGAGTGTGTCACCGATGCCACTTTGAGTGTGTCAGGGGTGCCACTTTAAGTGTGTCAGGGGTGCCACTTTGAGTGTGTCACTAATGCCACTTTGAGTGGGGTCAGTAGTGCCACTTTGAGTGTGTCAGGGGTGCCACTTTGAGTGTGTCAGGGGTGCCACTTTGAGTGTGTCAGGGGTGTCATTTTGAGTATGTCAGGGGCTCCACTTCGAGTGGGGTCAGTAGTGCCACTTTGAGTGTGTCACTGATGCCACTTTGAGTGTGTCAGGGATGCCACTTTGAGTGGGGTCAGTAGTGCCACTTTGAGTGTGTCAGGGCTGCCACCTTGAGTGTGTCAGTGATGCCAGTTTGAGTGTGTCAGGGGTGCCACTTTGAGTGTGTCAGGGGTGCCACTTTGAGTGTGTCACCGATGCCACTTTGAGTGTGTCAGGGGTGCCACTTTAAGTGTGTCAGGGGTGCCACTTTGAGTGTGTCACTAATGCCACTTTGAGTGGGGTCAGTAGTGCCACTTTGAGTGTGTCAGGGGTGCCACTTTGAGTGTGTCAGGGGTGCCACTTTGAGTGTGTCAGGGGTGCCACTTTAAGTGTGTCAGGGGTGCCACTTTGAGTGTGTCACTGATGCCACTTTGAGTGGGGTCAGTAGTGCCACTTTGAGTGTGTCAGGGCTGCCACTTTAAGTGTGTCAGGGGTGCCACTTTGAGTGTGTCAGGGGTGCCACTTTGAGTGTGTCACTGATGCCACTTTGAGTGTGTCAGGGGTGCCACTTTGAGTGTGTCAGGGGTGCCACTTTGAGTGTGTCAGGGGTGCCACTTTGAGTGTGTCAGGGGTGCCACTTTGAGTGTGTCAGGGGTGCCAATTTGAGTGTGTCAGGGGTGCCACTTTGAGTGTGTCACCGATGCCACTTTGAGTGTGTCAGGGGTGCCACTTTAAGTGTGTCAGGGGTGCCACTTTGAGTGTGTCACTGATGCCACTTTGAGTGGGGTCAGTAGTGCCACTTTGAGTGTGTCAGGGGTGCCACTTTAAGTGTGTCAGGGGTGCCACTTTGAGTGTGTCAGAGGTGCCACTTTGAGTGTGTCACTGATGCCACTTTGAGTGTTTCACCGATGCCACTTTAAGTGTGTGAGGGGTACCACTTTAAGTGTGTCAGGGGTGCCACTTTGAGTGTTTCACCGATGCCACTTTAAGTGTGTGAGGGGTACCACTTTAAGTGTGTCAGGGGTGCCACTTTGAGTGTGTCAGGGGTGCCACTTTGAGTGTGTCAGGGGTGCCACTTTGAGTGTGTCACCGATGCCACTTTGTGTCAGGGGTGCCACTTTGAGTGTGTCAGGGCTGCCACTTTGAGTGTGTCAGTGATGCCAGTTTGAGTAAGTCAGTGATGCCAGTTTGAGTGTGTCAGGGCTGCCAGCTTGAGTGTGTCAAGTGATGCCAGTTTGAGTGTGTCAGTGATGCCAGTTTGAGTATGTCAGTGATGCCACTGTGAGTGTGTCAGGGGTGCCACTTTGAGTGTGTCAGGGGTGCCACTTTGAGTGTGTCAGGGGTGCCACTTTGAGTGTGTCAGGGTTGCCAATTTGAGTGTGTCAGGGCTGCCACTTTGAGTGTGTCAGGGGTGCCTTTTAGAGTGCCGACCCTCTTCAAAATCCCCCTGGAATTCGGCCCCGTCGAAAGCGAATATCCGGCAGTCGCAGACCAGTTGGATCTGCAATCTGAACCAACACAGCAGCGCACAATGCAAAATCAATAACTGAAAATATGAATCTAAAAGGAGGGCTAAAGAATAAAATGCTAAAGCTAGTATTAATTTGTACGCAATAATACAATACAGACTCAAATTGATGACCAACACGGTTCCTTTTAGTTGTTAGTAAACGGAAACTCAGATGGAAAAAGTACACTAGTAGTATACAGTATCATATAAAGTAGCATACTAATATAACGCTTCATCGCAGCACTAAAAAATGCACTTTAATAAATGAGACTGAAGCGGCCAGCTAGAATCCGAGCCAGTCAAAGGCTGATCCGCTTCCTGATTTCAGCACGGAGCAAACAAACCTTAGCTTAAGCCCTGCCTTCGCTCCGTAAGGGGGGGGGGCAATCGCAGGGACTGATAAACTGCATGCCTATATATGGTAACAGCAAGTTAATTCAAAGTGAAAATCTTTTTCTCTCTGATGTCCCAGCCAGCTACACTGTGACAGCTTGCAGTCACATCTGCAAGGACAGGCTGGGCCCTGCAAGTTAGTTTCTGTTGCAATAAGCAGTATCATACTTGGCGTACAAGTAGACCGCACCCACCCCCAAACCTTCCACTCACCTTTAGGTCTCGGTGCACAATGCTGTGCTGGTGACAGTAGTTCACGGACTCCAGGATCTGCTGCATGCAGTTGCTGACAGAGAGGTGGGGTTGGGGTGAGGATTAGGTTACAAAGGCTGGCGAACACAATGCACTTGAATTGCAAACCTGGCCAGCAAACCCTAGGCTTAATTATTAGTCCATATCTCGGGGGAAAAGTACAAAAAAAGAATAAATTTGATCCATTAAAAATGAAGACAAAACAGAGGCAGACACGCGCGTCAAGTCAAATGCAGTACACTTGACACACACAGCCAGCCCGCCCCCCTCCAGCCGATTTCAAAGGCCGAAGCCGGGCAGGAGGGCAAACTCCAGATAAGATTAAAAACAGGGGGGGCTCCTGTCCGCCGCGCCGGGCAACGGCGGAAATCATGGGGAGACCGGGCGGGTGCGGGGTAAAAAAAGGAGAAAAATATGATGCTGGCTCTCGCATGCAGCTGCCGCCTGCACTCCATCATTCCCGGCCAAGCGGGGACTCAGGGCAGTAAAGGGGATGGGGGAGATTTTTGGCCTGCTCTGGAGATTTCCCCCAAGGCTAAGACCATATAATTTCTTGTTGTTACGCTGGCCGCCTGCTCAGTAGGTTCGAAATCCCTCCGAAACAGGGGAGAACTTTAATAAGAATACTAAAAGGGAAAATATAAGAAGTAATCATATGGAAACTGCAACTATCTGCAGTGTCTGAATATGAATCTGAAATATACAGATGGGCTATGCAGTTTGTACTATTGCTACATGCGGCCTGAGCCCCCCCCCCTCCGCCGAACACATGCTCAAAACTGGATGCAACACTTCACACTCGCCTCCTCCAGAGAAACTGGGGAATTGAAAGGCTGCGCACGGGGGGGGGTGGCAGATGAGACGGACAGGGATAGTGAGACCAGGCTTGAATCCCAAATGATCAGGGGAGTTGAGCGGAAAGCGGCCAGTCAGCCCGAGCCCCCGGAGCCAGGGGGGGGGAGAGGGATGGCAGCCCTGCACAGAGCAGGGAAATCAAATATTTATCCGAGCACTGAGAGCGGCTGACAGATATGCTGATAGATAGGCACTAATCCAATTTAAATGTATGCATAGACGCGCGGGGGCATTAAGCTTGAAGCAGTGTTCACCTGGCGTCCGCTTCGCTGTAGAACTCTCTGGCCACAATGTCTTCAAACAGCTCTCCGCCTGTGACGCTGTTGGAAAATACGCAGGATTGTGAGGCTGGACTATGGAAACAAAGGTTATTAAATAACTAGGAAAAGAAATTACTCACAGGTCAAACACCAGGTAGTGAAAGCCTTCATCCTGAATGCTGTCGTGCAGACGAACTGAAATATTAGTAATTAATTTATCATATGATTTATATGGTTGGCGTCGTTCTAGCAACTTTTAATCCTATTAAACAGCCATGCACAGTTCGAGCGGCTGTGCCGTTAGCAGCACACCTGCTGACACCATCTGTCTGTCTGCGGCTGTGCCGTTAGCAGCACACCTGCTGACACCATCTCGCAGCGGCTCAGGCGTCTTTCTAAAACCTAAACTTATAATTTTCACCTACATAGACGATTATATTGGTAAGAACTAAGAAGCAGACCTGACAATCCAATCAGAATTTTAAGCAGCATTAGCAAAGGCCTGAAAATTTGATCTGCCTACTCAATCACTGTCAGGATTTCGTGTTTCATCAGTCTGCACTCAAAGGCTAGCAGTGCCCCTGTCTGTCATGCCATATTCTCTTTCTCTCTTCTGTCACTCATCAATGATTCGCAGCTCTAAACCTTGAGAACACCCAAGATACAGTACGAAGTGGGGAGACGTGGGTGGAACACGGGGCTACTGGGGAAGCTGACTGGGGGAGGGGAAGCGCGGATTTGTGGAAGGCAGCTGAGAGGAGCCGAGGGCCATGAGGCGTTAATTAGCCGCCTAGTCTGCAAAGTCTATAAGAGCATTGCCGCCACCCGCGACACTCGGGGATCAATAGGCCTGAGGCAGGAAGTGTGTTGGAACCGGAGAGGCGGGGAGCGAAGAAGGGAACTCGGGGATCAATAGGCCTGAGGCAGGAAGTGTGTTGGAACCGGAGAGGCGGGGAGCGAAGAAGGGAACTCGGGGATCAATAGGCCTGAGGCAGGAAGTGTGTTGGAACCGGAGAGGCGGGGAGCGAAGAAGGGAACTCGGGGATCAATAGGCCTGAGGCAGGAAGTGTGTTGGAACCGGAGAGGCGGGGAGCGAAGAAGGGAACTCGGGATCAATAGGCCTGAGGCAGGAAGTGTGTTGGAACCGGAGAGGCGGGGAGCGAAGAAGGGAACTCGGGGATCAATAGGCCTGAGGCAGGAAGTGTGTTGGAACCGGAGAGGCGGGGAGCGAAGAAGGGAACTCGGGATCAGGCGCAGAGGGTCGGGAATGAATTATTTTTGCCGTGGCTGGGAGGTGAGGCTGGGGGCGAGCTGATTCCAGCGGCCCCTCGCTGCAAGTTTCGGGCTCTGGTACTGGCCAAAAGGTCGCCCACCTGGCCGGCGCCGGAGCGTGCAATTCGGGAACAGAAAGGAATTCTGGCTAATAGTGGCTTCTAGTCAAGCTGTTCTATTATTTGCTGGGGCATCTGTGCCCGGTTTCAGCGGCAATTCATGGGTCTCTCACAGAATTCTCACAGAAGATAAGTTAGGGGCGACTCTCACAGAATGAAAGGGGCGACTCTCATAGAAAATAGGGAGATTCTTACAGAAGATAGAGCGATTCTCATAGAATGTTGGGGCGATTCTCACAGAATGTTAGGGGCGATTCTCACAGAATGAAAGGGGCGACTCTCACAGAAGATGGGGAGATTCTTACAGAAGATAGGGGCTATTCTCATAGAATGAAAGGGGCTACTCTCATAGAAGATAGGATGACTCTCATAGACTGAAATGTAGCGATTCTCATAGAATGGAAGGGACGATTGTCACAGAATCAAAGGGGCGACTCTCACAGAAGATATGGGCGATTCTCACCGAAGATAGGGGCGATTCTCACAGGATCTAAGGGGCGATTCTCACAGAAGATAGGGCGATTCTCACAGAAGATATGGGCGATTCTCACAGAAGATAGGGGCGATTCTCACAGAGGATAGGGGCGATTCTCACAGAAGATATGGGCGATTCTCACAGAAGATAGGGGCGATTCTCATAGAAGATAGGGGCGATTCTCATAGAATGGAAGGAGCGATTCTCATAGAATGGAAGGAGCGATTCTCATAGAATGGAAGGGGCGATTCTCACACAAGATGTGGGGAGATTCTCATAGAAGATAAGCGCGATTACCTCTAAAGTTAGAGGCGATAAGTTAAAGGCCTTTTCTAACAGGAACAAAGTGAACTTTTTACAACCCTGTGTATTCAGCCCTTAAAAAAGTTTTCACACACTAAAAAGTAGCATTTCCAGATTCCAGTTTAGAATATAATAAGTCAAAGTATTCCGCCACACTATATATGAAATTGGACCCCATTGACAAATCTCAGTTTATACAGAGCAAGTCTCAGCCTCACCAATATTCGGGTGCTTGAGCAGTCGGCAAATTCTGGCCTCGCGCTCGAGTTTCTGCATGTCCCTGGTTGAAAGACGCCGGGTGTTGATGATTTTCGCGGCGAACTCCAGGCCGGTGGTCTTCTGCACGCATCGCCGCACAATGGAGAAGGCGCCTCTGCGATTCGGGTGGGTGGGTTGATTGTTGAAAATTTTAATGAAAAAAATCAATACTGCGTCGATCAGATATTTAAACCAAACTAGAATTTCAACAAGGGGTCGGCAAACTCTTTGAGGACCCTCGGGTTCTTGGAAACTTCTCAGCTCTCCCATCAGTTCTCTCCTCTCTCCCTTCTTCTCTCTTTCTCTCCTCTTATCTTTTTCTTCTTCCCTCGTTTCTTTTCTCCTCTCTTTCTCTTCTCTTATCTTCACTCTCATCGCATCTCTCATATCGCCTCTCTCTCACCTGCCCTGCAGCAATGCTCTAGATTCTCTAACTGGCCAATGATGTAAAAAAAGTTTGCCAACCTTTAAGCTTAACTCAAGTATTTAAAGTCAACAAGTGAATTTCCAAACATTAAGCAGAATCAAAACATCATGATAAATAAGACTATGAAATAACATTTTCAATTACAACAATGATTCACCATTGGTGTCCCAAGCCATTGATTTTATGGCAGTTTTAATGTTATCTTATCAATAAAAAACATGTACAATCTATTTGAGAAATACTTAGACTTAAAACATTATTCTATTAAAGGTGCAACTTAGATTTGATCTTATTTCAAGTCTCTGTAATCACAAATCAATTTATTACTTAGTAAATCTATAAATATTCACTTCTATTAATATTGGCAGGAAAATACCCAGCTAAAATATTTTATAAATAAGACTAGCAATCTACGCCCCCCGTTGGGGAGCCAAAAAAATGCAATACACGTTTTTTTAATAAGCTACATGTATCCTTGAAATCTTAAAAAATCTCCTGTCAAACCTTGTAAGCCTTGACATGCCAGTAATTCCCCCCCCCACAAGCTTTAACACATCAACTTCCCCCCTTGACATCTCAGCAATGCCCCCAATAAGCCTTGGAAATCTAAAAATATCTGTCAACCTTCTAACCCTAACCCTAGCCTACCCTAACCCTAACCCTAACCCTAACCCTAACCTAACCCTAAAGCATTGAAATTTCAGTAATTCTCTCTAAGAGTCATTATAGCACTACAGCATTATAGCGATTCCATGCAAGCCTCGACATCGTAGGGATTCCCAAATGAATCTCTTAACTTCGACATGAAGCTTCTTTTATTTTTTACATTACGCTTTTTTATCAGCGATCCCTCCCCTGAGGAGGCATCAAATAATGTAATAAAAAGTTTTCAATAAACTTCATGTAGCTTCTGACTTTAGCCTTGAAATCTCATTTATACCCCCGTGAGCCTTGACATCTCAGCTATTCCCCCGTAAGCCTTGACATGTCAGCGATGGCCCCCATAAACCTTGAAATCTAAAAAATCCCCTGTTATTCTGTTAACCTTGAAACCCGATAAAAATATAACCCTCAACCCACACCTGACCTAAACCTAACTTTAACCCAACCTAAAGCCTTGAAATCTCAGCAATTCTTCTCCCCTAAGCCTTGACATTTTAGTGATTCCTTCTTTAAGAATCACAGCACTATAACAATTTCCACCAAGCTTTGACATTGTAGCAATTCCCAAATGAATCTTTTAATTTTGACATGACTTTTCTTTTATGTATACATAGTGCTACTTTTATTTTTTACATGAATCTTCTTCTATCAGCGCCCCCCCGTGGCGAGCCAACAAAGAATGCAATAAAAAAATTGAGTAAAGTACATGAACTTTGAAGTAGCTTCTGACTTTTGCTTTGACATCTCAGAACCCCCCCCCCCCCCGTAATCTCAGTTATTCTCTGAGAGCCTTTACGTCTCAGTTTTTCTCCCCAGCACAGCATTATAGCTGCATTAAATTTTTACATGACACCCTTCATGTCTGACATGACGCTTCTTTTCTTCTACCATGATGCTTCTTAATTTTTTAAATGACACTCTCATTAGTTTTTAAATGAGGCTTCTATGATTTTTTACATGACGCTTCTATGATTGTTTACATGACGCTTAAATGATTGTTTACATGGCGCTTCTACGATTTTTTACATGACGCTTCTATGATTGTTTACATGACGCTACTAT
Organism: Macrostomum lignano; assembly: GCA_002269645.1. Lineage (NCBI taxonomy): Eukaryota > Metazoa > Platyhelminthes > Macrostomidae > Macrostomum > Macrostomum lignano. Next base: position 207,126 of record NIVC01001256.1, read on the forward strand.
GATTTTTTTACATGACGCTTCTATGACTTTTTACATGACGCTTCTATGATTGTTTACATGACGCTTCTACGATTTTTTACGTGACGCTTCTATGATTGTTTACATGACGCTTCTATGATTGTTTACATGACGCTTTTATGATTGTTTACATGATGCTTCTATGATTGTTTACATGACGCTTCTACGATTTTTACGTGACGCTTCTATGATTGTTTACATGACGCTTCTATGATTTTTTACATGACGCTTCTATGATTGTTTACATGACGCTTCTATGATTGTTTACATGACGCTTCTATGATTGTTTACATGACGCTACTATGATTTTTTACATTACGCTTCTATGACTTTTTACATGACGCTTCTATGATTGTTTACATGACGCTTCTACGATTTTTTACGTGACGCTTCTATGATTGTTTACATGACGCTTCTATGATTGTTTACATGACGCTTCTATGATTGTTTACATGACGCTTCTATGATTTTTACATGACGCTTCTATGATTTTTACATGACGCTTCTATGATTGTTTACACGACGCTTCTATGATTGTTTACATGATGCTTCTATGATTTTTTATATGACGCTTCTATGATTTTTAAATGACGCTTCTACAATTTTTTACATGACGCTTCTATGATTGTTTATATGACGCTTACATGATTGTTTACATGACGCTTCTATGATTGTTTACATGACGCTTCTATGATTGTTTACATGACGCTTTTATGATTTTTTTAAATAACGCTTCTATGATTTGTAAATGACGCTTCAATGATTTTTTACATGACGCTTCTATGATTTTTTACATGACGCTTCTATGATTTTTTTTACATGACGCTTCTATGATTGTTTACATGACGCTTCTATGATTGTTTACATGACGCTTCTATGATTGTTTACATGACGCTTCTATGATTGTTTACATGACACTTCTATGATTGTTTACATGACGCTTCTATGATTGTTTACATGACGCTACTATGATTTTTTACATGACGCTTCTATGACTTTTTACATGACGCTTCTTTTTAAAAAGTCTTTTAGTTTTCCTGACGTTGAAAAGCTTTAATTAAAAAAATTATACTCTATGAAAATTCGAACCAATTCGAACCAAACTGCATTTAGCAGTTAAGTTTGTACACCTCTAGGCTAGCTCTCATCGCTTTGATAATATCAAATTTTGCACTTATATAATTCAACACTTTAAAATCCAAGCATAGAGTAAATCACACGAAGCAGTTATGACATAATCAGTTTCTCAGTCAGTCAGTATCAGTTAACAATATGGTTACGCAATTTAAATCAAGTCTGGTGCTACGCTTCCACACTGCATTTTCAATTCAAGTCGGAGCTACAATTCAGATATGATGCAATCTATTTCAGAATCAGAATTCAACCAGTCAGTTTTTTCTCTAGCATTCTTACAATGCATTTCAAGTCGAAAAGTTTGCTTGACCTTTGCAAAAAAGCATGTTTTTCGAATATTTAATGCCTTTAGCATCGAGCAATTTCTTAGCCACGATGCATGTACAGTCATGGGAAAATTTCTGATCGAACAGTGCAAGTTCGAACAAAATCTGTCCAGCCATTTTTTCTCTAATCGATCACATAGATAGATAGATAGACACAGACAGACCATTTTTAGTATATTGGATATTAGTATATTAGTATATTGGATAATAATATAACAAACAGAATGCAATCATGCAAAAATAGTGGAAAATGGAATAGAATGAAATTTAGTTATTAAAATTGTTTAAGCTTAAATTATAATGACTAATTTAACCTACAAAATAATGTAAAAATGTATGAAAATAATAATATTTCCAATAATATTTAATTATAAAATTGGTAGTTTATTTGTGTTTTACTAATTTTGCAACTTACAAGTAGCTAAAAGTTGGGTTAGGACAATCAGTTTGCTATTATGAAAATTATGGCATATTATGAATATTATGTAGACTTTAAGGCTAAGATTTGATATTTCCTAAATAATAAAATAGAAAAATAAATGATAATAAAATATTCTACTATAAGTATAAAACTATCTTTTAGCAAAAAATAGATTATTCTAGATTTTAAAAAAAACTTTGTATGTTATAACTTAAGGTATGCAAATATAATTTGAATTTTTTATATTGATTGAGAGCCAACTGGTTTTGGTCTATAGATATTGATTTTTTTATTTGCAATTGTATATTTCCTACACCTAAAAACCATTAAAATGGCATAGCTCAGCTCATTGGTTTTATTAATATATTTTATCATTGTTATCAACTATAATGATATGTGTAACAGAGATGACAAAATAGATTAAAAAACCAAGGGCAATGAGTTGAGCTATGCCATACATATTTTATGATAAAAAATATAGGAAATATAATATAAATACAATAAAAATTTATACAATCTTAATTGTCTAAACAAAAACCTTAATGAATATTGATAGAGCTATAAGAAAGGCAAAGCATATCAAAAGATAAACATTGGACCTGCTTCTTATTGAAAGCAATAATCAGGTAAAGTGGCTTGCTTGGCAAGTAAAATAAAGAGAAATCCAAAAATCAAAATGTGGTTTTTTATGCGTTTCGCACACCAAGGTGCATTGTCAGATATATTGTTTGAAATGAAAGGTGTGAGTAAACAAATTTATAAATTATTTGTCAATGAAATGTATGTAGCTGGTAAGTATTTTGTATGTACAAAGTAGTAAGAGGTCAATAGTCCGTAGGGTGGGGCAAAGATTAATAGGCAGAAAACAAAATATAATTGAATGAGCACTGGTTACAACAAGGTCAGTGCTCTCTCACTCAGAATACACGGAGAACATGGCCTGCACCACTGTGTTGGAGTTGCATATTAAGGGTGGGCAACTGGTTTTTTATGTACAAGGCTTCTAAGATCTTGAGCTTGTGATCAGATGGGCATTGATTGATGATTTTAAAATGTTCTTCAGGTATAGAATTAGAGCAGCTATTACATTCCAAAAGGTGGGTTCGGATGGAAAACGGTTTGATCCAATGCTCCCTGGACCCTAGTACTAGTGTGCAGGTGTCTTTTGGTCTTTCCCATGTAGGAGACACTCTGGTCAACAGAGCAGTTGAAACAGTAGACAATACCTGCATGCAGAGCATGGGTACACATGAGCTTAACCAATTAACAAAACTGCCAACTTTGGAAGAGCAGAAAATAACGCAAATTTGGCTATTGAAAGAGTTGTGGAATAATTTGCAAATCCTATTTTTGAAGGTGAGAGAAGGATGGCCAAAGAAAGGGAGATTTAGGGTTGGTTCACTAAGGTCAATGTGGTCAGGTTTGGAAACTTTTTGGTGATTCACTCTATCAGAAATGAATTTGTGGATGTTGTGGTGGATGAAGGCAGATGGGTAACTGTTTTGTTGGAGCATTTTGGTCAGGAACCTAATTTCTTGGTCAAAATTGATCCAGGAGTTGCAGATGGTGTAGGCTCTGTGAAGCAAGCATCTGATCAGACCAGATTTCCACTGTCTAGGGCACATGGCATGAAAGTTGAGAATGAGATTAGTGATCTTGCTACTGACCATAAACTTCTACTCCTTGACCTTGACATCGATCTCAGCAGTGGGAACCTTTCCACCAATTTTTTTCGCAAAAAAAGCTTTACTAAACTCATTCTGAACTTTCATGCCATGTGCCCCAGACAGTGGAAATTTGCTTACTCACACCTTTCATTTCAAACAATATACCTGACAATGCACCTTGGTGTGCAAAATGCATTGAAAAAAACCATATATTGAGAGCAATAATATTTTTGAGCAAAAAATAAAAACTTCTTATGACTATATCAATGTCAATTAGGAAACCTATATATTAAGAAATGCAAAAAACAAGAATATAATTGCAAACATTTGCATTCTTTATAATTGATATTGTTGAGGAATATTATAATGAAAATATTTATTTTATTTTATTCACAACATGTTTTGCTATAACTTTTAGCATTGTCAGGTGACACTATTTTGTAATAATTCAAAGGTAATAAAATGAAAGCATGGGCTAAGAGTTTAAAAAGCAGGTTTAAATAGCCATAGAATAGTAAAAAAAATTCTAAGAATAGAGCTAGTCCCCTTTCCTGTCAGTTGTATATTCAAGGGTAGGCTTTAACTGTTTGATGTACAGGGCTTCCAACACATTTAGTTTGTGGTGGTGCTGAATCTGATCAATAATTTGAACTTTTGATCATGTTTGATATTTACACACACGTTTTGCACATTAGCAGATAGTCATGAATCATGCTAGCCTTCTTGCAGTGTTCCTTGATCCTAGTGTACAGGTGTCAATCAGTCTAACTGATATACGATTGGCTCTGCTTAGCAGGGCAAACAAATTGATAGACGACACTAGCATATAGGGTAGAGGGTACTTTGCTTTTTAGGCTAACTCAGAGATCAATTGCCTTTATCAATAAGAAAGTTACCAAAGAACAGAATGTTATTAACTCTAACTCTACCAAAAGGAAACCAACCATCAGTATTCTATATATTGGAATGCCAAGTACTAAATTTAAAAAAGGTTGACTGATATTTGCCATGACTGTCTCAATACAAGCATTGATATTATCTTCACTACTCAAAAGGTGGCCAATTTTGTAACCTGCCTAAAAAGCAAAGTACCTTCCACCTCAAGGATTGAGGATCAAGAAACACCGCAAAAAGGCTAGCCTGATTCATGACCATCTGCTAATGTGCAATGCCTGTGCCGACATCAAACATGATCAAAAGTTTAAAATTATTGATTAGATTCAGCACCACCACAGACTAAATGTATTGGAAGCCCTATACATCAAACAGTTAAAGCCTACCCTGAATATACAACTAATATGAAGGGGGACTAGCACTATTCTTAGAATTTTTTACTATTCTACAACTATTTAAACCTGGTTTTTTAACTCTTGGCCCATACTTTCATTTTATTACCTTTGAATTATTATAAAATATTGTCACCTGATGATGCTAAAAGTTATAGCAAAACATGTTGTGAAAAAATATATTTTTGTAATAATATTTGTCAACAATATAAATCATAAAGAATGCAAATGTTTGCAATTATGTTATTGTTTTTTGCATTTCTTAAGCAAAGTAGCATTCCTAAAATTTACTATATATTAAGAGTTGCAAGCTCTTTGCAAGGTCATTGAATTCAGCCTAGTCAATAGTGTTCTACTGCTACACCTCTATACCTCCATAGCCAAAGCTATGCCAAATTTTACCATGCCATCTCTGTAGCCATAATTTGCTATTAAAGATGGTCCAATCTCTATATTCCAAATTATCTTATAGACTAGCCATGTTTACTGTTTTATAAATTAATAAAATTGTTGCTAAATGACATCTGCACAAACAATATTGGATAAATATTTGTTATACTTGCTTAATTATTTAACCAAAATTGTTCTATCTACTCCAACTTTTCAGATAAGCATGGAATACACTGGCAAGGATATTTTGTGATTTAGCGAGGAATTTATATTATTAGGGGAAATTATATAAAGTGCTACAAATTTATATAATCTATAACTGTAGCCACCACTAGGCAAGATATCCATAACTGTAGCCACCACTAGGCAAGATATCCATAACTGTAGCCTCCACTTAGCAAGATATTTATAACCAAATTTTACTCAAAAAAAGTGCCATCAGAATTTTCTCATAACTGTAGGCGTAGCCATAATTATGGTTCCTAGTAATTTCATCATCTGGGTATCTAGGGTGCTCATCTCAACTATCCTATGGTCACTTTGTCATCTTAATTAACATGCACTAGGCCTACTTGAAGAGAGTCATTTTGTCATCTACTAATCATATTAGTTCCAACTTCAAATGAATTAATATAGCAATCAAACATTCTATATTGGGGAAGGAAGGGTGTACACCAGAATTTTCTGGCGTATACATTGGAATTTTCTGGTGTAAACTTGAGTTCAGTGGTGTGATTGGAAAGTTTGCCAAATTTCGCGCCAACTGAAAATTTTTGCGCCATGCCAATAATATTCTACTGACAGCCAAATAAGTCAATTGATGACACTTTTGAAGATGCGTCTGGCTACCAATTAGCATGTCTCTTAAGTCACAGCCGTGTCCCCCCTGAACTTCTTGTTGGCGATGTCTGCAGGCAGACAACTGCTTGTGCTGGTGATTGACGACGTTGACAGCAGCTCAGCAGCCTTGCGCTTTAAGACGAGCTCAGCTAGCTTCTCTGCCTCTTTCTGCTTCTTTTTCTGCACATTCTGCTGCTAACACCTGAGATTGAACTCAGTTTGTTAGATTAATCTCCTAAGCTATGATATTCTTGTATTTCATACTGTTTGACAAGAGAATAAGTGTAAAAAGCAGAAAATAAGAATGCAATTTTTGCGCCCATGGTTCCACAAAATTTCGTGCCAGACCCCCAGGATTTGCGCATTTGCGCCATTTTTGCACCTAGCGTGAATTCGCGCCTGAATCACACCACTGCTTGAGTTCTGTGGCGTACACTGGCATACATTTCTTGGCTATATACAATGTGAGATACAGTGTGGTATACACGATTGGTATACAAATTAATATAAAGAATTTTTGTGCATTTTTCTGTGTTAAGTTATTTCAAAAACCTTTTTTTCTGCTACTATTTTCTCATTTACTAATCATTTTAATTACCAGAATCATCACGACAATCGTCATGTCATTATCAATTTTTTGAAATTGAAATTTAAATTTAAATATTTGTTGATTTTTTACTGTTAAACTGTTTACAATTATAATATACTGTTCTGATTCTGACTTCTGGTTATGTTTAATTTCTGTTTTTGTTTTTGTTGGCGCACATTAAGAAAGTTGGTGTACATTTAAAATTTGTTGGCAGACAATTGAAAATTCAATGAAAATGTGTCCAGCATACACAGAAAACCTTCCACAATATGAAACATATTTACTTGGAATCCTAATGATCCCAGTCATTTTGTCATCTTAATTGATAAAACCTGTTGATCAATCGGTTCCACTTGCCGCAGCTTATGTTATAGTTATCAAACAAAAAAATAGTTTGCACTAACTTAACTCCCACACAGATTGATTGGTTGATAACGAAGTATCCCGCATAACTAAACATTTGGTCACTTCGTCATATTATTTTTCAAGCTACTTTGCTTCTGGTCACTTTGTCATCCAATATGACGAAATGGAATATGGCGATCTGACCAGTGACCAAAATTATGGTAGAAAACTACTAGTCAGGTAGGTATAAGTAGGCATAGTAAAAACAAAAAAACTAAAATACCTGCCAATTTCCTCCTTTAGGTCGTACAAATCGCCAAACTTTGCTGTCGTCATTCTGTCATAGGCATACTGAAAAAGCAAACTAATCGATCGATTCTTTCGGCCTTCTAAGAACCTTATGTCGCTTTGGGTGCGTTCGAGTGACTTAAAATGACTTAAACTGCCATTTTAACGTCCTTAGTAAAACAAATGTTAAGCAGACTAAATGTAAAAATAATCTAGGTAAATGATAGTCAAATTACAATTAAGAATTAATTCAATTTCTAAAACCGGTCTAAGATTAAAAAAACGTCGCCTATACTTCTTCCAACTCAACCTGAACGCCTAGGCACCGTTTTAACTTCGCTCGCAATTACCACATTGAAGAATAAGAACCAAGCTGAAATAGTGACTATATTCCAAGTCCAAATAAACTACTACGTAATAACAATTAATAAATAAACAATATTAGTACTAAGCAATTATTCAAAGACTATAATGACGGGCAGCGAACTGAGCAAAAGGACGTGAAAGCAAATGATAGAGCAAAGGTGAAGAATACAAAATATTCAATTACGATTAAATGTGGTAATTGCGAGCGAAGTTAAAACGGTGCCTAGGCGTTCAGGTTGAGTTGGAAGAAGTATAGGCGACGTTTTTTTAATCTTAGACCGGTTTTAGAAATTGAATTAATTCTTAATTGTAATTTGACTATCATTTACCTAGATTATTTTTACATTTAGTCTGCTTAACATTTGTTTTACTAAGGACGTTAAAATGGCAGTTTAAGTCATTTTAAGTCACTCGAACGCACCCTTTAAATTGTCACAATTTCAAAAAAAATTCTGGTAATACAAACTTAATGCCTTTAAAAACTTTTAAATTACGAAAACAATTTATATTACTTTTTTAGACAATAATAAGCTAAAAATTCACATAAAGTTTTGTTAAATCACTTTGCTGTTAAAAAAATTGAAAACTGTAAAACTGTACCGTCGCAGGACTTTCTTTATTTCATATTGCAAAGCTCAACAGTAAGTAAGCTCAGTTTGATTTAACTGTATAACTTTTGCCGACACATTTTCAGACACATCTTCCGACACCTTGCGACACTTAAGTTATACAGGTCTAGTCAGACCTATATAGACCTTATATAGGCAGTCAGACCTATCTTATGGCCATCTACTATACTTTATATGTGTCTACTCATTTACATTATTCTGTCTGCATGTTAATTAATTTAATTATCAATATTAGTTAGAGTATCAGACCTATCTTAAGATTTTGCCTGAATTTTAAACAATAATATATCCATGCTGTGGGCCTATTGGTTTGTAATTTTAATTTTTTTTAATTTAGGGCCTATTCCTACCAATACCTTTTTTAGTAATGAATGTATAATCCATAGTTTAGAAGGCTAATACAACTTGTACTGGCATTCTTTCGTCTTACAATGCCCAAAATTGTATCTGTTTCGTCTTACAATGCCCATGTTAAATAAGCAAAAAGAGGTTAAAAATGTATACTTTACAACGAAAGAGAGCAGTGTTTTAGAGGTCTTAAATTCAGTCACACAGTTGGTTTGTACTTCTAACTGTATTTCCACGGAAATGTCACGACTCACACGCTTTAACATTGTGTCCGCCCTCATTAAAGCTATTGAGCCATTATAATCCATTTTATTTTACAATGCCTTATGAATAATTACGTCTGGGGCATCACGAAACGAAACGGATATTATAGCGGCACTCTTGGACTCAAACTCATACATTACACAAAGAGTCCTGTGAATTGATAAAGAAGAGGAGACTAAAGCAGTAAACCAATTTAAGGACCCAAAGTAACCCCTCCCTCACTTTCATTTTGCGATGTCTATAACAGACTGAATTACACCAAAGGCATCATAAAACAAAATGGAATATATAGCTTGCCTTTCATTAATGAACAACAATCTGTCAAGTATACGAAATACAAAATACGTGTATAGCCATAAAATGAAAATTATATAGAAACTACACCATCATGCCTACGCTATATGCTTTCTATGGGCATCGTAAAACGAACAAGGGCCGTCCCATTGAAATGCATAGCAGACATCGTAAGACGAAAGAATGCCTTTGTACTTGCCATTTTTTGGCATACATCAGCTTATATCCCAGTCACCCAGTGTATATGACATAGTAGAAACATTGTGTCAATGACAAATTTTCTTGTATTGGTGCAGAAACCTGCTAGACAAATAAGATCTTGTCATTTTTTGGCATTAATACTGATGTACACAAATACCATGGTCAGGAAGGTGCGCCATGTGTGCCGCAACAAATCCATAATTTTTTAACTGTGCACAATGTGCCAAAAAATTTACATAATGTATATAATTTTATGAGTTTTTTAATTTTTAATTTCGAGTTTAAAGAAACAACTATTGTTGTAATCTTTTTTCAGGTACATATGTAATGTTACCATAATTTAAAAAACCTTTTCATGCCATTTTAAATTGAAAGAAGCAAGTTTGTTATTGTGTTTTATCTTTTACATGTGAACTAAAAAGTTAATATAGTATAAAATATGCCAGTTAAGACGCTTTGTGTGTTGTATATGTATACATAGTGCACAATAAATTTTCTTTTGCGCCATATGCGCCATGTGCATCAAAAAAATCCTCTGTGTATGCCACAATTTTGTGTGAAATCTATCACCTTCTTGACTGTGGCACAAATACACAATCCAAACTATAGTGTCTAATGAGGTCCAAAAAATTACATCTTTGCCTTTGGACTTTTTTATATAGACTACAAATAGAAATGGTGGCCAAGAAATAGCTGCCATCTTTAATTAGTGTTATTCTATATAAGGGACACAGCCATTTTCTGTGCGATAGTCCTGAGTATATATTGTGCATATAAGAATTTTTTGCTTTGCATGCTATATGAAAGAGGGTTGAATCAAATTTACCAAGTGTTCTTCAATATATGTGAGTATTGTACAGTAGTATTGTATATTGAGTTTTGTATTGTATACACTGCACATTATTATGCATGTTATTCTGCACATTATTCTGCATGTTCCACTAGTTATTCCAAATGTTCCGCATGTTGTTCTGCACGGTATTCCGCACATTATTCTGCACATTATTCCGCATATTATTCCACACATTATTCTGAATATTTTTCCGCATGCTATTCTAAATTTTATTCTACATGTTATTCCATACTTTATTCCACACATTAGTCTGCACATCTATTTTTTTAACATATTTCCCACCATTAAGCTAGCTCTAGTCTAATTTACATGTTCAATACATGATTTCCACATCAAAATGTGAAGATATAGATAGTTTTAATAAGTATGATAATCTGCATAAAATACAATTATAAAAATAATGTGTCATTAGCTAAATTGTAGGCTGTCCACAACCTGGAAAAGCCTGGAAAAACCTGGAAATGCAAAAAAACTTAGAAAAACCTGGAAACGCCCCAAAACAAGAATAAACCTAAAAACAGACTAGTGTGGGAGGGGAAACCTAGAATTATTATTCTTCCCATGATCTGTGTAATGTGAAACTGGAATTAGACTATAATTTAGTAATGCATGCCATAATGCTAGATGATGTGATAGAAACTTTGGTATTAAAAATGTTGCTACCATGTCATAGTATGTTACAAATACAATCTCCTATATAGACTGTTATATTCTTCTTAAGTTGTATATTTATAGCAAAAGTCTTTCATTTTATACTTTTAAATTTGTTCTTCAGTTAGTATAATACAAGAAATAAATAATCTAAATAATCTATGAAATATATTATATATAGTTGGTAGTAGGAAACATTAAATCAAGAAACATTGCTATGTACATTGCTACTACAGAGGCTCCAAATCTGATTCTATAAAGCAATGTCTAATGAAATATTCATTTTTTAATGAAAGATAATAGATAAACAGCGCTTATAAAAATGCTTATATATTATAATGACTTAAGTAATAATATATTACCCAATAATAAAAAGAATGTATTTTAGCATGCTCCTTCTCGATACTCCTATATTGATTTTAAAATTAGACCCTATATACAAATTTGCATTTTAGCAATTATCAATAATGAAAAAAACCTAGCTTGCCATGATCTAGACTATGACATGTTAATTCATTTATAATTGATAATATTAATTGTATTTTATGACAAAATGACTCTTTTTCAATTATTGTATACTAGGCTGCACCCTAATTAAAATGACAAAGTGACTGAACTTTAGATAGGCAATAAACTTTATCCTAGATAATGAAATGGTAGATAATGAAAATATAAAATATGTCACATTTAGAGACATGGCATATGGCAACCATGTCTATAATCTAAAAACTTAGACTATAGTATTTGAACTTTTAGACTGATAGACACAGTGGCTGTGTCTATATAAAATAGAATGCGCCTTGCATTAGAGGCAATGGCTGTCAATAAAGTCTGCATAATGCCAATGGCCATGTCATTAATATTAAATGAGTTTACACTTAAAGACACAGAGGCTATACTCCCAAAGATGTTGCTTTTTAGGAAAAATTATCGTATGCAACAAGGTCTCAGGCAGTCTAATATTGCGTGCATGGCATGAGTTAGAAAAGTTTTTTTGGCATGTTTTGTGCAATAGCACCATATTTAAGGCATTTTGACACAAGTTAGATTCTGTCTATAATGTCCTTCAATGCTTATTAAGTCTTATAGACTTAGGAGACAAAGTGACTTGTCATATGGATAAATGTATAGCTCATTAACATACCTCTGCATATATATAGAAATGAAAACCTATAGGAAAAATATGTATTTGATATGCAGTTACTATTAAAATGTTTTAATTAAGTAAATCTTTTTATCTCTTCCAGACTTACTAAGCATTGAGGGCATTATAAACAGAATTTTCCATGTGATAAAATTCAGGAAAATAAAAAAACATTCTAAGCAAATCTTAGTGGAAAAAACTTGGTGGGCAATCTGCCTATGGGCAATTCACTCATGGGCAAATTGCATTGTGGACAAATCAATTCAAATGAGTATAATCAGGAAAACAAGAGCAAAAGTAAACATTCACATTTTATCTTTAATAAAATAACAATTAATTAATCAACCTTTATGCAACATGTTTTGCCAAACAATTGGCATCTTCAAGCAAGGCAATAATATAGATTTAGAGAGATGGTAATTTTTTTAAATCTAGTAGGCCAAAATGATTGTAAGTATGGGTAACAGAGTTAGATGGCCCAAAATAAGAGGCAAGCGCATGGGGTCAGAACACCCTTAGATGGACACTCACCCTTCTATCACCAAGTTGGATGTTCATGATGGGCTTTAGCTGTTTAATGTACAATACCTCAAGAGTAGACAACTTCATAATCTGGCAGTTACAATCAATAATATCAAATTTCTCAGCATTTCTAACTTTAGCACATTGATTGCACATCAGGAGGTGGTTATACATAGCATTAGCTCTTGTACAATGCTCCTTAACCCTTGTGTGTAGGTGCCTTTCAGTTTTATGTTCAGTGTGCTCAGCAATGCACAAGAATTTGTAGATAACTCCTGCACACAAGGTTTTTGGTACACTGCACTTGAGTCTGCATGTATTGCGACACCTTTGTAGTCTAGAACTTATATAGAACTTAGATTTATATGGCTTGAAAGATTTGTTTCTAGTACAAAGTCTTATTATCACTTAAGTGATCAAGGAAACCAATCAAAAAGGCAATAGGCTCATTCCATATAAGCATGGTCGTAACATGACAGGCTATTTTTACTTATAAAATGAAATATAATAATAGAATATACTAATAGAGTTTCATGTAGATATCATCATTAGTATAGATGCTATTAAACCTTGAATGGCACTTATGGTCGTAACAACAGGATTTTTGACATATAGAAACTAAAAGGTAAAAGTCTTATAACATTTTTATTTTTGATATTTTGCAATACATTTTTTAAAATTTGACTAAGAACATCTTTAGTAATCATACTCTTTTTGTAGAATATATAAACTCAAAAAGGCAACAAAGATACAAAAGAAAAGGCAGCCTTATGGTCGTAACATTATGGTTGTAACATATTTTTTCTGTCAATTCAGTAACTTTGAGGTACCAATATATTAAAAATATAATAGATTATTTGGTCACCAATACTTTTATCTGATGATGCAAGTACTATACTTTTATCTATAGTTTGTTTCAACCTTCCAAAGCTTTCTATTTGTTTTTAAAAGGTACACAAACTTAATGATGTCTTTTGCTTAGAAAAATGTCTAAATTTTTACAAAAATGACTTTTTGCCACTTGATAGCATACTAATCTAACATTTTATCATTTATTTATTCTTAGATTGTAGATATTACACATAAAAAACATTTGGTAAAAAAATTGGCTGATAAGGCAATGGCAAGCAAAAATATTGACTTTTTTCTATTTTCCAAAAATGTCCATCTTATATGGAATGAACCAATAGTCAAAAAGGTGACAAAAAACGTAGTATATCACAAATATATACAATTGTAAAACATTTCATAAACCATTATAATATATTTATGATTTGTTAAATTCTTTTATATTTGTAAAAAAATTATTCAGAAAAATGCAAGTAATTACACTTGCATGATTACTGCTCCAATTCTATGTATTGGTATGCTTACCTTAGCTATGGTCAGTTAGTGTGGGGTAGATGCAGTAGACTCAACTCAAGTAGTCTTGCAACTTAATCATCTTAGTGCACTACCAAAACCATTGCTAGCCACCCACCTGTACCTAGAACCATTTTTTATTAATGGTTTTTCATTTATAAGGCTATATGTTCACTAGTTGGCAGTTAAACAATCTATAATATATCCTTGGACTGAATTGAATCTATTATTGGTATTCTTCATTAAACTGAACAGAAACTAAAATTTCCAAAGAATATAATTTTATGTACAAAAGTAAAACATTGCCTAAAGTTGCTTCTATACTAACTTAAAATAGTAAAAATAGTTTTACTTTTACTAATACTAGGTCTAAACTATACAGGTATCTGTTTTTTCTTTGCTTTATTTCAACTTTCTTGAGTAAACTGCATACCATTTTCATTTTAGTCTCTATTTGTTTTTTAAAAAGACCTTATGATAAAAATCTAGCTATACCATATGAATGGGTCAAACTTGAACATGGCCATTTTTGTATGTCAACTGTGTATGCCTATGTTAGACCAAAAAATCCAAAGCCTTGATATCTCATCAATTCCCTTGTAAGTCTTTTAGGTCAATTGCATAGACATTTCTTTAAGGCACCCCATGCAATGTCTTGAAATCAAGAGTCAAATTGACTTTAAAAAATTACTTTTAGCCTTCCTAAACTAATATCATTTCAATGCAAAAGTGCTTTCACTTGTTGCAGAAACTTTAGTTTGCTATTTTTAGCAAACTCCAAGAAATTCCACATGAGTCTACTAAGTGAAGTTGAGCGAGATGAAGAGCGTCGTGTAAGTTAAAGCCTGATAATTTCTAAATGATGAATGCTACCTGATAATTGACAGTGATGGCAGATTTTATTTCTATTTCAGGCTGGAGCCCGAGGCGATGGCGATGTTGATCAGCGTAAGTGTTTTAATCAATCAGTTGCTTTCTAGAATATGTATTGGTAGTAGACTTTGCGCCTCGAGTGAGTAAAGTGCACCGTATCCTATTTATGTGCCTCGTTAAGCCTCGAGTGAGTAGAGTACACCGTATCCTATTTATGTGCCTCGTTAAGCCTTGAGTGATTAAAGTACACCGTATCCTATTTTTGCGCCTTGAGTGAGTAAAGTACACCATATCCTATTTTTGCGCCTTGAGTGAGTAAAGTACACCGTATCCTATTTTTGCGCCTTGAGTGGGTAAAGTACACCGTATCCTATTTTTGCGCCTTGAGTGGGTAAAGTACACCGTATCCTATTTTTGTGTCTCTCACGCAGCCGCCAACGCCCAGGAGCTGGCCGCCATGAGCAAACTGATTAGCGGCTCCGGGCTGCTCGATGTCCGCGAAGGCGAACTGGAGGTGCAGCAGCGAAATCCGAACTCGCCGTTGCACTCGGTGAAGGCATTCGAGCAGCTCAACCTGTCGCCCAAGCTCATCCGCGGCATCTACCAGATGGGCTTCATGCGGCCATCCCGCATCCAGGAGAAGGCGCTGCCGGCTCTGGTGGCCGACCCGCCGATCAACATGATCGCACAGAGCCAGTCGGGCACGGGCAAAACCGCCGCATTCCTGCTCACTATGCTCAGCCGAGTCGATCCCAACGAGAACTATTGCCAGTGCCTGTGCCTGGCGCCCACCTTCGAGCTGGCCAAACAGATTGGCGAAGTCTGCAAGCGGATGGCCGCCTACATGCCCGAGGTGAAGATCGGCTACGCCACTAGGGAGGAGAAGTACACCAGGGACTCCTATAGCAACCACCACATCCTCATCGCCACGCCGGGGACCGCTCAGGTGGGTGAAGCTTTTCGAGCTGGCATTTATTATGTGTTAAATGCGTACAAACTTCTCCTAGAATTTCTCTCTACCTGCTCCATTCTCTTCATTTCCCTCTTCTTCCCTTTCCTCTTCTCCCCCTCCCTCTTCTCCCCTTCCCTCTTCTCCCCTTCCCTCTTCTCCCCTTCTCTCTTCTCCCCTTCCCTCTCTTCTCCCCTTCCCTCTTCTCCCCTTCCCTCTTCTCCCCTTCCCTCTTCTCCCCTTCCCTCTTCTCCCCTTCCCTCTCATCTCCCCTTCCACCTTCTCTCTGTATTAGGGCTCATTGTTCCGTCAGTTTCATATTCACCAGAGTCGCACCAATGTCAGCACCGCCCACCTCTGACTGACAGGACTGGGTGATGCGCTACCGCATCATCAACATGGCCAAGCTGCGGGTGTTCGTCCTGGACGAGGCCGATGTGCTTATCGACCAGCAGGCGTTTCGCGACATCTCCGTCCGGCTGTCCCGCCACCTGAGCCCCGGCTGCCAGATCCTGCTGTTCTCCGCCACCTTCGAAGAGCCTGTCGTTGAATTCGCGCGCACCGTCGTGCCCGAGGCTGCCACTATTCGGCTGAAACGGCAGGAGCTGACTCTGGACAACCTGCTGCAGGTGTTCGCCCGCCCGGCTAGCATCGATATCAAGTACCAGTATGTGACCCTGACCTTCGGCCTGTTTGGCCTGGCCCAGTGCATGGTGAGTATTGAACTTGTCTGTCTGTCTGGCTGTCTTAGTGTCTGTCTGTCTATCTCTGTCTTAGTGTCTGTCTGTCTGTCTTAGTGTCTGTCTGTCTGTCTGTCTGTCTGTCTGTCTGTCTGTCTGGCTGTCTGTCTGTCTGTCTCTGTCTTAGTGTCTGTCTGTCTGTCTGTCTGTCTGTCTGTCTGTCTGTGTCTGTCTGTCTGTTCGTCTGTGTCTGTCTGTCTGTCTGTCTGTTCGTCTGTGTCTGTCTGTCTTTTTGTCTGTGTCTCTGTTTGTCTGTGTCTGTCTGTCTGTCTTAGTGTCTGTCTGTCTGTCTGTCTGTCTGTCTGTCTGTCTGTCTGTCTGGCTGTCTGTCTGTCTGTCTCTGTCTTAGTGTCTGTCTGTCTGTCTGTCTGTCTGTCTGTCTGTCTGTGTCTGTCTGTCTGTTCGTCTGTGTCTGTCTGTCTGTCTGTCTGTTCGTCTGTGTCTGTCTGTCTTTTTGTCTGTGTCTCTGTTTGTCTGTCTCTGTCTGTCTGTCTCTGTCTGTCTGTCTGTCTGTTTTGTCTGTCCGTCTGTCTGTTCGTCTGTGACTGTCTGTCTCTGTCCGTCTGTCTGTTCGTCTGTGTCTGTCTGTCTGTCTGTCTATCTGTGTCTGTCTGTCTGTTCGTCTCTGACTGTCTGTCTGTCTGTCTGTCTGTCTGTCTGTCTGTCTGTCTGTCTGTCTCTATCCGTCTACTTACCCAAACTCGCAGGTATTCTGCCAGAGCCGTCGCGAGGCCGAGGTGCTGCAGAAGCGGCTGCAGTCCGACGGGCACGACAGCCTGGTCCTGCACGGCCAGATGGAGATCTCCGATCGGGCCAGCATTATTAGGCGCTATCGCAACTCGGAGGTGCGAATTCTCATCACTACAAACGTGCTGGCTCGAGGCATCGATATTGCACAGGTAAGAAATAGGGGGTCGCCATCATAGACTCATAATATCATAACGTCGAAAACTAGAATAGCATCGGTCTTATGATGGCCGTTGCTAGCATTTTCGGTCTTATGATACTTCGGGTTTGTCCCAGGTTTGAGTGATCAGAATCCCAGGTTTAAGTGATCAGAATCCCAGGTTTAAGTGATCAGAATCCCAGGTTTGTGGGATCAGAATCCCAGGTTTGTAGGATCAGAATCCCAGGTTTGTGTGAATCGTGTGATCAGAATCCCGGGTTTGAGGGATCAGAATCCCAGGTTTGTAGGATCAGAATCCCAGGTTTGTAGGATCAGAATCCCAGGTTTGTGTGAATCGTGTGATCAGAATCCCGGGTTTGAGGGATCAGAATCCCAGGTTTGTAGGATCAGAATCCCAGGTTTGTAGGATCAGAATCCCAGGTTTGTAGGATCAGAATCCCAGGTTTGTAGGATCAGAATCCCAGGTTTGTAGGATCAGAATCCCAGGTTTGTAGGATCAGAATCCCAGTTATGGGGATCAGAATTCCAGTTATGGGGATCAGAATCCCAGTTATGGGGATCAGAATCCCAGTTATGGGGATCAGAATCCCAGTTATGGGGATCAGAATCCCAGTTATGGGGATCAGATTTCCAGTTAATCCCAGGTTTGTGGGATCAGAATCCGAAGTGTGGATTCGGACCAGATTGTCACTTAATGGATCTACCCCCCCCCCAGGTAAATGTGGTCATCAACTGGGAGCTGCCGGTGATGCGGGACCGCAGTCCGGACTTCGAGACCTACCTGCATCGCATTGGCAGGGCCGGCCGATTCGGCAAGAAGGGCATCGGGCTCAGCTTTGTTGTGGACGACACCGATGAAAGGAATCTGCGCCAGATTGAGAAGCACTTCTGTGAGTTGTTTCCCAAACTACTGTGTGCTCATTGCTTGAGTTTCATCAGCGACTTCATTACTTAATGAGACTGTCGCCCTGTCTGCCTCACTCCGCCCAGGCACGCAAATTCACGAGATGAACATGGATGACCCGGTCCAGCTGAACGAGCTGCAGAAGAAGGTGCGCAAGTAGCTAACAAAAGCCAAGAGTGGACAATCGGACAAATGCCATTAATAATTTAGACCTGTCTTTTGTACCTTCCCTAGTGTGTATCCGGTGCGAGCCGGGGCTAATCCCTCTGGCCTTCCTTTCGTTTCTGTTTCTTTATAAAATTCAGTAACAAGCTTGTTAGTTTGCTCTTTCTTTTTCGTTATGTCGTGTTGCTCTGCACGTTGCTCTGCAAGAGGAAAGTCTGTTTTTCTTATATCGATATTTGTAAGTCTGCTTTTAGCGAGTTTTATGACGCAGTAAACGGGTATGAACTAAGATACTAGTTAGTTTGCCAGTATCTTAGCCTACAGCCAGCTTTTGTGAGTTCCACGTGTGTTTCTGTTGAAAAGTAAATCCTTTGTTGCCTCCGTATCAGCACTGTTTGTGCTTTATATTGCATGTTTTAGTTTTTTTAATCAGTGTCAAGGATGTCTTGTTCTGTTTTTAATTATTTGAATAAAAGCAGAAATACGCGGCTCGTTTAGTTATTAAGAAGAGAAATGAAGATAATAAAATAATTTATGATTATTATACATCCCACTGTACTTGCACTCTACGCCAAGTAAGATATCCAAACACAATGTAAACACAGAAAGCCTTATTACCTTAATTTAAGGAGTCGATAAAACATTCCTACCAATAACAAAATCATTTTGAAAAAGCAATACAGAAATAATAGTTGCAAAAAATTATTCGCGTACGAGAATATTCCATACGCGATATACGCGTGTAGCATATCAAATTAATCAAGATTCGATACAATACCACGTTTCTAACTGGATTTTAAGCTTAACTTTTAAATTTTTTATCTGTAAAAGCGACACTAACTCGATTGACAGTTTTTTGTAAGAGACATAAAAGAATCTTGGACTTTTTACATCATGTCGAAAAATATTAACGATAGCTAGTATTTAATTGAAACAAATCTAAGTGGTGACGCCTGAAATTACGAGGATTTTTACTTTTTCATACACTTGCGATCAATGAGGCGGCAAGTGTTTTACAAAATATCAAAATCATAACACTAATTAATACGACGGTATCGTATCGTACGGTAAGATGCTATCACACAACAGAAGCCGCCCTTTCTTGAAAAATAAAATAGTAGATCAATAGGGCTTTTCACATTACCAATTCCAGAACCAGAATCGATTCGGATCTTCCAAGAAAAAAAGCAGTATAACTATTTACCCTTGCTAAATGTTGACTGCCTTACAGCTTCACTTTGCATAATTTTTCAATTTCTTCTTGGCTATTGCCATTCAATAATCACAACTTTAAAGCACTTATATCCCTCTAGTTTAGGAGACAAAAGTTATACTCTACAAATTGGATCTGGTTCTAGAACCAGAACAAGCAATATGAAAAGGCCTATTTAGTAACATGTTACCGGATAAAATTACCTTTTAAATTTATAACAAAACATGTCTGTGTTCCTTGTAAATTTAAAAAATAAGTGGCACAGTTTAATGTCAGTTTTTTGCTTTTACTAAAGTGAATCAGAATCTTATCTTAAGTACATTCATTTTTTTGTGTTTAAGCGTCAGTAAATAATTTTGAGTTGTTCGCATACCTACAAATAAATATTGTGTTTAGGTTGTCAGTCGTACAATACAAGTATAAAAACGTTAATTTATTCGAATAAGGTTTTTTATGTATATTTTTGTTGGATACAACGTGTGCCGTCAAAATTCATTTCTTAGTCCGACTATTTTTGTTTCTTATTAAGCTTACAAACTATAGAAAACAATAAGTTGATGATTTTTTAGAACAATTCCAAGCAAAATGGTTGAAACATAAGACTTCTTACGAATTATCTATTTCAAGCGACTAAGAAGTCTTTGTGGTTTTAGAAAAACGCAACTGTGTTAATTTGTTGCATTATATCTTTCTTGCCGTCTTTAGTTTTGTGTTGACTCTTGATATTCCAGTATAAGTTTTCATCATTATCAAGAAATAATATCCAGTTTTTGTTGAAAATGGGATGCTTTTAAAAAGAATTTATATAGAATTTCTAAATAAGGTACACTTTCTTCGATCCTCATCTTTGCTATTCTTCTATTATTGCTATGCTTCCATAATCAGTTATTATCATTTATACCAACTTTTGTTGGTATCAATATTTAAAAAAAAATTTATTTATAAGCTTCAAGCATTCGATTAAGGTTTTATTTTCTTTGAATAGCTTTAATACAAAATGGCAAAAGTTGATTAAATTTAGTTTTTTTAATTTCTTGCATTTAATGAGTGCAAGGTACATTTCTAACAATTGGTAGGCTAAATAGGTGTACAAGGCCAAGATGCAATATTATCTGCATATCTGCGGCGTATTTAGAAAATTAAGGTTGACACTAACATACAAGTAATTTTTTTATAGCGAACGCGTTTAAAGAAAAAAAACTTATTTGTATGTTGGTGTTAACCTTCATTTTCTATTACTTATTAAACGAGCATTGCTACCAATATATATTTACTATTAAAACAGAAGGTGAAGTTATAACCAAAATACTTGTCATATAAAAAATAAAGCAAAATAGGAGATATATAAACCCTGAACTTCTGCTATTAAGAAGATGGGAACCATCATTCCTATCCTAATTATGAAATTTTTGATAATATATTTCAATTCTCGTGCAAAGTATGGTTAAACACATCTAATAGCTGATTATTAAAATTAAAATTTACTTTTATAACTTTGATCAGCAACATGATATATATTTCATTCAGTATTTATTAACAACGATTTTTAGCCAAAAGATTTATTCAAAAATATGCTGGCAGTTAACATTTTGGTTTCTATTCGTGAAAGCTCTTTGAGTCCAGTGAGTTTTCATATCCTCTCTCCTCTCCGCCCAGCCGATGTCGCAGGAAGCGTCGCCGTCCTCGCCGCTGGCCTACCGGCCGCAGCACCCGCTGCCGGAGGAGCTGCGCGAGATGCCGCGGGACGACACCGTGTGCAAATTCTGCGGCGTCTCCTACCTGATCCACTCGGAGATGAAGGCGCTGGAGGCGCGCATGCAGCAGGCGCTGGCAGAGCTGGAGCATTACCGCGGCGCCGTGGAGCGCGAGAAGCGGCTAGCAGAAAGGCTGGCCGCCGTGGAAGCCGAGCTGGCGGCCGAGCGCGAACGCCGGGAGGCTCTGACAGCGGAGGCGGCTGCCGCAGCTGAGGAGGTGGCGCGCTCGGAGGCGGCCCGGCGCGAAGCTGAGGCCGTCCGTTGCGCCGATCTGGCCAAATCGGCGGCTGGCGCCAACGAGGCGGCGCGTCTGCTGCGCGCCGAGCTGGCTGAACTGCGCGCGTTGGCGCAGGCGGCGCGAGATTCAACGCTTGCCGCCTGCCAGGAGGTGTCGAACAAAGTGGCCGGGTCACGTGAGTCTTCGTTGTGTCTTTTTAAATGCTAAGTTAAATCAGAGTGACGAAAGTCAAAGCTAAGGGAGGCTCCGGACACTGGAAGGTCAGCTGAGTGCTCCGTCGCGAATCGGGAAAAATCCTCTGTAGTTCGGGCTCAAGCAGTCAATCAGTCTTGATGGCTTTAATTCCCTTTGTTTTCCCAACTATCCTACTATTAGTAGAAATATAAGAAAACTGAATCATTATTTTATTCATTAATCGCATAAATAAAGCTACGACAGTATTGGTGATTTGAAGATAAAATATTTCATTCAAGCACTAAACTGCTTCCAGTGGCTGACATGGACCGAGGCCAGCAGGCTCGAGTTGCTGAGCTCTCCAGTCAGATGGAGGCGGCGCGCGGCCAGGCGAGCGTCGACCGGGAGGCGGCCGCGGCGGAAGTGGCCGCGAAGGCGCAGGAGCTGCAGCGGCTGACCGAGCAGCTGGACGATGCCAGGGAGAAACAGCGGCAGGCCGAGGCCGGGGCGGAGGCGCTCGAGACAGAAAATACGTGAGCAGCTTGGGCCGGGGATTTGGGGCTTGCTCTGTAGTGAAATCCCCCTTCATCTGTAGATCTGTCTTTTACGTCTGTCCGAAACTTATTTCCTTATTTGTCTGTAGATCATTGTCCCCATTAGTCTGTAGATCATTCTCCCCATTAGTCTGTAGATCATTGTCCCCATTAGTCTGTAGATCATTGTCCCCATTAGTCTGTAGATCATTCTCCCCATTAGTCTGTAGATCATTGTCCCCATTAGTCTGTAGATCATTGTCCCCATTAGTCTGTAGATCATTCTCCCCATTAGTCTGTAGATCATTGTCCCCATTAGTCTGTAGATCATTGTGCTTATTTGTCTGTAGATCATTGTCCGCATTAGTCTGTAGATCATTGTCCCCATTAGTCTGTAGATCATTGTCCGCATTAGTCTTTAGATCATTGTCCCCATTAGTCTGTAGATCATTGTCCGCATTTGTCTGTAGATCATTGTCCCCATTAGTCTGTAGATCGTTGTCCTCATTTGTCTGTAGATCATTGTCCCCATTAGTCTGTAGATCATTGTCCCCATTAGTCTGTAGATCATTCTCCCCATTAGTCTGTAGATCATTCTCCCCATTAGTCTGTAGATCATTGTCCCCATTGGTCTGTAGATCATTGTCCTTATTTGTCTGTAGATCATTGTCCGCATTAGTCCGTAGATCATTGTCCCCATTAGTCTGTAGATCATTGTCCGCATTAGTCTTTAGATCATTGTCCCCATTAGTCTGTAGATCATTGTCCCCATTAGTCTGTAGATCATTGTCCCCATTAGTCTGTAGATCATTGTCCGCATTTGTCTGTAGATCATTGTCCCCATTAGTCTGTAGATCATTGTACCCAATAGTCTGTAGATTGTTGTCCTCATTAGTCTGTAGATCGTTGTCCCCATTAGTCTGTAGATCATTGTACCCATTAGTCTGTAGATCATTGTACCCATTAGTCTGTAGATCATTGTCCGCATTAGTCCGTAGATCATTGTCCCCATTAGTCTGTAGATCATTGTCCTCATTTGTCTGTAGATCATTGTCCCCATTAGTCTGTAGATCATTGTACCCATTAGTCTGTAGATCATTGTCCCCATTAGTCTGTAGATCATTGTACCCAATAGTCTGTAGATCATTGTCCTCATTTGTCTGTAGATCATTGTCCCCATTAGTCTGTAGATCATTGTCCTCATTTGTCTGTAGACCATTTGCTTTATTTGTCTCTAGATGAATGTGTTCTCTATCTGTCTGTTTTCTTCTGTAGGTCTCCATCGGTCGTAGGTCAATTCAAGTCTATAGATGCAGATCCTCTGTCTGTTTTTATCTGTTTTTCTCCAATCTGTAGATCAATTTTTTGGGTACATCAATATCACTCTATAGATTTGCGACCCCCTGTCTGTAGACCAAAATCCAGATAATCATCTTTCTTAGTGAACATTAATCATTAACTGCATGTTATCCCAGCTTAAACAGCAAAGATCTGTTTCTATTTTTGCATTTAAGCAGCAAATTCAACACCTGTTAGACAAACTGCGTGCTAACAACGGTAACTCACCAATAAAAGCCAGGTGGGCACCTTTATGTCACAGAGTTCGTTAGGAAAATTGCAAAATTTCACTCGAGTGCAATTTTTCACGTAATCCTTTAGGCCAGATTTTGTTTCCGATATTTTCAAATCATTTTCGCTTGCTTGCAGTGCAGATTAACAAATTGAACTGTAGTAAAACAAATTATATTAAAACGGCAAAAACCCGGAAAGTTTATTCCGATCCATCACCCAGGCGACTCCAGTCGGAGCTGTCGGACGCGCGCAGCAAAGCCAGCGGCCTGCAGAAGTCGGCGAGCGAGGCTGCCTCGGTGCAGGCGGAGCTCCGAGATCGTCTGCAGGAGCGACAGTCGGCGGTTGAGTCGCTGCAGGCGCGGCTTGACGAGGCGCTGGCCAGGCAGCGGCAGGCGGAGTCCAGCAGCTCGCACAGCCTGGGTTGGTTGCCGGCCTTTGGCGCGAATTCAAATTCGAAATTTTTTCATCAGTGCCTTAACTCTACAGCCCAGATTCCCCAGCCCCCGATTCCCCAGCCCCCGATTCCCCAGCCCCCGATTCTCCAGCCCACGATTCTCCAGCCTCCGATTCCTCTGATTCCCTAGCCCCTGATTCCCCTGATTCCCCAGCCCCTGATTCCCCAGCCCCGATTCCCCAGCCCCTGATTCCCCAGCCCCCGATTCCCCAGCCCCGATTCCCCAGCCCCCGATTCTCCAGCCCCCGATTCCCCAGCCCCCGATTCTCCAGCCCCCGATTCCCCAGCCCCTGATTTCCAAGCCACCGATTCCCCCGATTCCCCAGCCCCCGATTCCCCTGCTTCCCCAGCCCCTGATTCTCCGAATTCCCCAGCCGGTCAAAAATTGACACGAAGGTGTTCCAAAATTTCAGACAAGCTGCGCCAAAGGTCGGAGGCAGCTGAGGCCAAGGTGGAGCAGCTGAGCGCTGAGAGGGAGATGATGATCAAGGCTCATCAGGCCAGGATTGAGCAGCTGAAGGACAGTTACAAGAATCGCCTGATTGAGGCCGATGGATGGCCAGCCAAGGTAAGATGTGAATGCTTGTCTAAGGGCGATGGACAGTGGGGTCTCTATGGGCGGTGGACATTCGGGTGTCTATAGGCGGTGGACAGTGGGATCACTGGGGGTGTCTATAGGCGGTGGACAGTGGGATCACTGGGGGTGTCTATAGGCGGTGGACAGTGGGATCACTGGGGGTGTCTGTGGGCGGTGGACATTCGGGTGTCTATCGACGGTGGGTGGACAGTGGGATCACTGGGGGTGTCTATGGGCTATGGACATTCGGGTGTCTATAGGCGGTGGACAGTGAAGTCTCTATGGGCGATGGACATTCGGATGTCTTAGGTGGTGGACATTTAGGTGTCTATGGGCAGTGGACAGTGGGTGTCTATGGGCGGTGGACATTCGGGTGTCTATAGGCGGTGGACAATAGGGTTTTCCATGGCAATGGTCTGTTAAAAGTTGGTGCCTCGCTTTAAAGTTTCATAAAAAGTCCATCCTGCACTTCAGCTGGAGCAGCAGTTGTCGGAGGAGCGGCAGCGCTCGGAGGCAGCCCAACGCGAGCTGCGCGACCGCCTGGAGGCGGACTGGCGCGCGGAGCGGGCGATTCAAAAGGAGAAAAACGACGAGCTGCTGCGCCGGGCCCGTCAGGAGGCGGAGGCGGAAGCCGATCGCCTGCGGCGCGGCGTCGAGGCCACCGAACGGCGAGCCAGCGAGGCGGAGCGGCGCGTCCGGGCAGCCGAGGCGGCGGCCGAAGCGGCTGGCACAGCGGCCGAACGACGCGCTGGCGAGGCGGCTCGGGCGGCGGAGGCGGCCCGCTCAGCAGAAGCGGCCAGAGCAGCGGCGGCCGAGCGGCAGAGGCTGGAGGCGGCGCTGTCACAGGCGCAGGAGGAGGTCCGCATGCTGCAGGAGACGGTGCGGCGCGAATGCGAGGAACGATTCGAACTGACGGAAGCGCTCGGCCAGGCGCGCCAGCAGCTGCTCAGCCTGCGGCTGCAGCCGGGCCTGGCAGAGGCGGCGGAGCTGCGCCAACAGCCACCAAAGCCGCCGGCAAAGCTTCCGCCGGCGGAGCATCAGCAGCAGCAGCAGCAGCATCAGCCGCCGCAGCAGCAGCAACCGCCAAAGCAGCCGCGCCAAAACGCTTGGTCAACCTCTTCCAGGCACCAGACTCCTTCTTCCTCGTCCTCAACAGTGTCGGCTGCATCATCGTCACGCCGAAGGGACAGCATTGGCAGCGGCGGCGGCGCGACGCAGGACATCCGGTTCAGCGTGACGCAGGCGCGCCAAGACAAGAACGAAGTGCTGGCAACGAAGCGCCGGTTAGCGGCCATCATGGCTGCCAACAGGGAGGCCGGCAGGCACTGAGGCGCCCAACCAGACCTTGCTGAACTCGTGCTGATGGCATTTTCTGCTCCTGTTTATTTGTTTTTTCTATACCTGCTGTGTTTAGCTGCGGGCTCAGGCCTAATCAGCTTTGAATTTGCTGATCGATTGCACTACTTGAAATATATGACACTAAAGTAGTATAATGAAACATTCCAATTATTATTAACCTAATACCTTTTTTTAAAAGAAACTTCATTTTGCTGCTTTCGAGTTCCTTTGATTTTTTATGGAGCCGACATGGCAGCCCTTCTTGTATCCAGCAAAGGAGTTTCCCTACAGCAATGGGTTTGGATTGTCTTTAGTGCGATGTTCCCAGCAGCAGTAGGATAATTGGGGAAGAACACAGAACTGCATCAGTGGCAGGTAACTCGACCCTCCGCAGGAGTCGCTTGGAATTTCGCTCGGCCAGGTGTCAAATTCTCATGCGCAGCTCAAGCAGTCCCTAATGAGCTCGGGCACTCGGTATTAAAGCAAGCGTTGGGAGTCGGCCGGGGCTGAGCAGCCAAGCACGCAGCGCGATGGGCCAGAGCCAGTCGCACAACCGGCAAAGTCGGACGCCGATTCCTTCGGTGCAGCGGCGCCGGTCGCAGCCGGCCGGGCAGCCACCGCCGCAGTCTGTCGAAGACGAGGACGAGAGTTCGAGCCCGGGACCGATCGAGAGCCGCCTGGACGAGGCGGAGACGCGGCGCTGGGAGGCGGCCTTCGGCGGCCTCTGCCTGGCCGGCCACCTCCGCCGGGCGGAGTTCCGCCGCCTGTGCGCCGCCGTCTTTCCCGACGGGCCGCTGGCTGACGCGGATTTCGCCGACCGGGTCTTCGACGGCTTCGACGAGTCCGGGCGGGGCGCTGTCCGGTTTCGCGAGTTCCTGGCCGGCCTGAGCGTCGCCGCCAACTGCGGCCCGGAGGAGCGGCTGCGCTGGGCGCTGGGCGTCTACGGCGGCGGCGGCCGACGGCTCAGCCGGGGCGAGGTGGCCGACATCTTCCGCGCTCTGGGCGGGGTGCGGAGCGGCGGTGGCGACGGCGGCGGTGACGGCGGCATCGGCGAGCCCTCCGTCAAGGTGCGGCTCCGGTTGCGTTGGAAGCTTTTTGTTCGAAACTTCAAGCTGAAGAGTTTCGGGCTTGTGAAGCTTCGAGCTTGGGAAACTTCGAGCTTGTGAAGCTTCGAGCTTGTGAAGCTTCGAGCTTGTGAAGCTTCAAGCTTGTGAAGCTTCAAGCTTGTGAAGCTTCGAGCTTGGGAAGCTTCGAGCTTGGGAAGCTACGAGCTTCGAGCTTGAGAAGCTTTGCTTGCATGCTTGCTTGTAATCAGGGAGGTGCAGTTTCGGATCATTGAGTTCAGCAACCTCCAACTCTGCAGAACCCGAAGCAGCGAGCCCGCCAGCTGATGCAGCGTCTGGGCCGCCATAAAGACAGTGACAGAGACAGCGGCGGCTTCCAGCAGGAGGACGGCGTCACGGTGGACGAGTTCGTCGCCGCAGTCGCCCACGAGCCGGACGTGCGGGCCCGCCTGCTGACTTGGCCGCTTGGAACCTGCGGAGAGGCTCCAGCGGGCGGCAGCGCACTCGGGTGACATCGGCTGAGCAGTGGCTGAATATTATACTTGTATATTATAAGCGGCTTCGCGATAATTTCTGATGTTATAAAAATACAATATCTTTAACTAAATATGATCTGATTGTTGGCCTTGTATTTCAATACTTTCTGCTTTGATTTCGGTTTATGTTTAGCAACACCTGTCAGTGCCAACGGGTCAGTCTTTTGGACTTTGTCAGTGCGCCTATGCTTAAGGGGAATCAGTTAGATTAATTGTCAGTGCATTTGTCAGTTTAAGATCAGTGTCAGACCAGTGTCAGACCAGTGTCAGACCAGTGTCAGACCAGTGTCAGATCAGTGTCAGACCAGTTTCAGGTCAGCTTCAGGTCAGTGTCAGACCAGTGTCAGACCAGTGTTAGAACAGTGTTAGACCAGTATCAGACCAGTGTCAGACCAGTGTCAGATCAGTGTCAGACCAGTGTCAGATCAGTGTCAGACCAGTGTCAGATCAGTGTCAGACCAGTGTCAGACCAGTGTCAGACCAGTATCAGACCAGTGTCAGACCAGTGTCAGATCAGTGTCAGACCAGTGTCAGATCAGTGTCAGACCAGTGTCAGATCAGTGTCAGACAGTGTCAGACCAGTGTCAGACCAGTGTCAGACCAGTATCAGACCAGTGTCAGACCAGTGTCAGATCAGTGTCAGACCAGTGTCAGATCAGTGTTAGACCAGTGTCAGACCAGTGTCAGATCAGTGTGTTAGACCAGTGTCAGACCAGTGTCAGATCAGTGTCAGATCAGTGTCAGACCTGTGTCAGATCAGTGTTAGACCAGTGTCAGACCAGTGTCAGATCAGTGTTAGACCAGTGTCAGACCAGTGTCAGACCAGTGTCAGATCAGTGTTAGACCAGTGTCAGACCAGTGTCAGACCAGTGTCAGATCAGTGTTAGACCAGTGTCAGACCAGTGTCAGATCAGTGTCAGCCCACTCGCGAGTCTCATGAAACGGCCATCACTGCACAAGGCAGTAGAAATTGAATGAAGGAGCCGCAGCAGCAGCGGCAGTCCGAAGTCGCAGGGTCAGCGTGAACGGAAGTTCTTGGCGGACAAGAAGTTCCGCTGTCTCTCGCTCTCTAAATATCGCAAATTTGTTGTATTTCAATCGCAGTTCAGCCAAGTGCAGAAGTGGTGAAGCAGAATGGCGAAAGCAGTGGCCGAGAGGCAGCTCATCAATATGTACATCGAAGACGCTGATAAGGTAGCAATAAACATCATTTCTAAGCATAAGCGGACACTGCGATTGGCCAAGCAAAGCGCGAGATATTTTCTTAATATTCTTTCTTTATAAGGAACATAAAATTCTTTGGATACTACTGAGTTGCCAGCGTTTTTTAACAAAGAATAAAATATCACCAGATGAACGGGAAATGGCTTGGTGTGAACAATGGGATTGCAGCAACAGAGAAGAGTACAGGCACAGGTGAGCTGAGGTGAATGTTAATTTGCGTTATGGGATGATTGGTTTGCCTTTACAAAACACAATTGCAGAATTTGCGTCATTATGGCAGTTCAACTCAAGCTTATCAAAATCTGTTTGTTGTTTTAGTTTGCCTCAGTTTCAAATCAAAGTTTTTATTGTCTAGATCTCTTGATTAGGAAAATTCAGGCAAACCTTTGTAGCACCTTTCAAAGCAGCGAGGAAAAACCAAAATGAAGCTGATGAAATCGAAGTCACTTGAAATTTTCATATAATCCAATGGTTGCTATGCGGTTGCTATAGCTACCGTTATGTACTGTGTTGATCCTCATAGCTATGGTTGCTCTGCGGTTGCTATGGCTACCGTTGTGAACTGTGATGATTCTCATTGCTATGGTTGCTATGCGGTTGCTATGGCTACCGTTGTGAACTGTGATGATTCTCATTGCTATGGTTGCTATGCGGTTGCTATGGCTACCGTTGTGAACTGTGATGATCCTCATTGCTATAGTTGCTATGCGGTTGCTATGGCTACTGTTGTAAACTGTGATGATCCTCATAGCTATGGTAGCCATGCGGTTGCTATGGGTACCATTTTGCATTATAATGGTAGAAAGTTGTGCCTAAGCTCCCATGAGGGAAATTTATCCCTTAAATCATGAGGATCGCGGCATTATCGGGAACGTCACTGTCCGACAGGTCGCGACGCGTCGAAGCAGGTGAGCATGACCAGGTGCGACTTGCAAGCGGCTACCCGCTTGTACAGCACGCTGGTCTCCGCGCGCAGAGCGTCTAGAAAGCCGGGGGACTCCGGGTCCATGCTGTCGGCCACGTGGACTGCGGGTGGGTTCGGTGGGATGCGTGTCAGGGATCAAAGCCACACACATAGCTCCTTAGCAGGGATCAAAGCCACACACACACACACAGCTCCATAACAGGGATCAAAGCCACACACACACACAGCTCCATAGCAGGGATCAAAGACACACACACACAGCTCCATAGCAGGGATCAAAGCCACACACACACAGCTTCATAACAGGGATCAAAGCCACACACACACACAGCTCCATAGCAGGGATCAAAGCCACACACACACACAGCTCCATAGCAGGGATCAAAGCCACACACACACAGCTCCATAGCAGGGATCAAAGCCACACACACACAGAGCTCCATAGCAGGGATCAAAGCCACACACACAGAGCTCCATAGCAGGGATCAAAGCCACACACACAGAGCTCCATAGCAGGGATCAAAGCCACACACACAGAGCTCCATAGCAGGGATCAAAGCCACACACACACAGAGCTCCATAGCAGGGATCAAAGCCACAACCAAACAGTGCTCCATAGCAGGGATCAAAGCCACACCCACACAGTGCTCCATAGCAGAGATCAAAGCCACACACACAGAGCTCCATAGCAGGGATCAAAGCCACACACACACAGCTCCATAGCAGGGATCAAAGCCACACACACAGAGCTCCATAGCAGGGATCAAAGCCACACACACAGAGCTCCATAGCAGGGATCAAAGCCACACACACAGAGCTCCATAGCAGGGATCAAAGCCACACACACAGAGCTCCATAGCAGGGATCAAAGCCACACACACAGAGCTCCATAGCAGGGATCAAAGCCACACACACAGAGCTCCATAGCAGGGATCAAAGCCACACACACAGAGCTCCATAGCAGGGATCAAAGCCACACACACACAGAGCTCCATAGCAGGGATCAAAGCCACACCCACACAGTGCTCCATAGCAAGGATCAAAGCCACACCCACACAGTGCTCCATAGCAGAGATCAAAGCCACACACACAGAGCTCCATAGCAGGGATCAAAGCCACACACACAGAGCTCCATAGCAGGGATCAAAGCCACACACACACAGCTCCATAGCAGGGATCAAAGCCACACACACACAGAGCTCCATAGCAGGGATCAAAGCCACACACACAGAGCTCCATAGCAGGGATCAAAGCCACACACACAGAGCTCCATAGCAGGGATCAAAGCCACACACACACAGCTCCATAGCAGGGATCAAAGCCACACCCACACAGAGCTCCATAGCAGGGATCAAAGCCACACCCACACAGTGCTCCATAGCAGGGATCAAAGCCACACCCACACAGTGCTCCATAGCAGAGATCAAAGCCACACACACACAGCTCCATAGCAGGGATCAAAGCCACACACACACAGCTCCATAGCAGGGATCAAAGCCACACACACAGAGCTCCATAGCAGGGATCAAAGCCACACACACACAGCTCCATAGCAGGGATCAAAGCCACACACACACAGAGCTCCATAGCAGGGATTAAAGCCACACACACAGAGCTCCATAGCAGGGATCAAAGCCACACACACAGAGCTCCATAGCAGGGATCAAAGCCACACACACAGAGCTCCATAGCAGGGATCAAAGCCACACACACACACACAGCTCCATAGCAGGGATCAAAGCCACACACACACACAGCTCCATAGCAGGGATCAAAGACACACACACAGCTCCATAGCAGGGATCAAAGCCACACACACAGAGCTCCATAGCAGGGATCAAAGCCACACACACAGAGCTCCATAGCAGGGATCAAAGCCACACACACAGAGCTCCATAGCAGGGATCAAAGCCACACACACACAGAGCTCCATAGCAGGGATCAAAGCCACACACACAGAGCTCCATAGCAGGGATCAAAGCCACACACACAGAGCTCCATAGCAGGGATCAAAGCCACACACACAGAGCTCCATAGCAGGGATCAAAGCCACACACACACAGAGCTCCATAGCAGGGATCAAAGCCACACCCACACAGTGCTCCATAGCAGGGATCAAAGCCACACCCACACAGTGCTCCATAGCAGAGATCAAAGCCACACACACAGAGCTCCATAGCAGGGATCAAAGCCACACACACACAGCTCCATAGCAGGGATCAAAGCCACACACACAGAGCTCCATAGCAGGGATCAAAGCCACACACACAGAGCTCCATAGCAGGGATCAAAGCCACACACACAGAGCTCCATAGCAGGGATCAAAGCCACACACACAGAGCTCCATAGCAGGGATCAAAGCCACACACACAGAGCTCCATAGCAGGGATCAAAGCCACACACACAGAGCTCCATAGCAGGGATCAAAGCCACACACACAGAGCTCCATAGCAGGGATCAAAGCCACACACACACAGAGCTCCATAGCAGGGATCAAAGCCACACACACAGTGCTCCATAGCAGGATCAAAGCCACACCCACACAGTGCTCCATAGCAGGATCAAAGCCACACACACAGAGCTCCATAGCAGGGATCAAAGCCACACACACAGAGCTCCATAGCAGGGATCAAAGCCACACACACAGAGCTCCATAGCAGGGATCAAAGCCACACACACACAGAGCTCCATAGCAGGGATCAAAGCCACACACACAGAGCTCCATAGCAGGGATCAAAGCCACACACACAGAGCTCCATAGCAGGGATCAAAGCCACACACACACAGCTCCATAGCAGGGATCAAAGCCACACCCACACAGAGCTCCATAGCAGGGATCAAAGCCACACACACAGAGCTCCATAGCAGGGATCAAAGCCACACCCACACAGTGCTCCATAGCAGAGATCAAAGCCACACACACACAGCTCCATAGCAGGGATCAAAGCCACACACACAGCTCCATAGCAGGGATCAAAGCCACACACACAGAGCTCCATAGCAGGGATCAAAGCCACACACACACAGCTCCATAGCAGGGATCAAAGCCACACACACACAGAGCTCCATAGCAGGGATCAAAGCCACACACACAGAGCTCCATAGCAGGGATCAAAGCCACACACACAGAGCTCCATAGCAGGGATCAAAGCCACACACACAGAGCTCCATAGCAGGGATCAAAGCCACACACACAGAGCTCCATAGCAGGGATCAAAGCCACACACACACACAGCTCCATAGCAGGGATCAAAGACACACACACAGCTCCATAGCAGGGATCAAAGCCACACACACAGAGCTCCATAGCAGGGATCAAAGCCACACACACAGAGCTCCATAGCAGGGATCAAAGCCACACACACAGAGCTCCATAGCAGGGATCAAAGCCACACACACAGAGCTCCATAGCAGGGATCAAAGCCACACCCACACAGTGCTCCATAGCAGGGATCAAAGCCACACACACAGAGCTCCATAGCAGGGATCAAAGCCACACACACAGAGCTCCATAGCAGGGATCAAAGCCACACACACAGAGCTCCATAGCAGGGATCAAAGCCACACCCACACAGTGCTCCATAGCAGGGATCAAAGCCACACACACAGAGCTCCATAGCAGGGATCAAAGCCACACACACAGAGCTCCATAGCAGGGATCAAAGCCACACACACAGAGCTCCATAGCAGGGATCAAAGCCACACACACAGAGCTCCATAGCAGGGATCAAAGCCACACACACAGAGCTCCATAGCAGGGATCAAAGCCACACACACAGAGCTCCATAGCAGGGATCAAAGCCACACACACAGAGCTCCATAGCAGGGATCAAAGCCACACACACACAGCTCCATAGCAGGGATCAAAGCCACACACACAGAGCTCCATAGCAGGGATCAAAGCCACACACACAGAGCTCCATAGCAGGGATCAAAGCCACACACACACAGCTCCATAGCAGGGATCAAAGCCACACACACACACACAGCTCCATAGCAGGGATCAAAGCCACACACACACACACAGCTCCATAGCAGGGATCAAAGCCACACACACACACACAGCTCCATAGCAGGGATCAAAGCCACACACACACACACAGCTCCATAGCAGGGATCAAAGCCACACACACACACACAGCTCCATAGCAGGGATCAAAGCCACACACACACACACAGCTCCATAGCAGGGATCAAAGCCACACACACACACACAGCTCCATAGCAGGGATCAAAGCCACACCCACACAGTGCTCCATAGCAGGGATCAAAGCCACACAGAGCTCCATAGCAGGGATCAAAGCCGCACACACAGAGCTCCATAGCAGGGATCAAAGCCAAGCAGACTTTAATTTCATAGATCTACGCTCGTAGCTTCCCTGCGGGTCTAAAAGCCAGAGAATGCGGTGTTCTGTAACTGTGTGCCGTCAGCAAGCAAGCTTGTGCCAGCCGGCACGCAGTCCTGGCAAACTGTTATTCCAGCGCTTTCCACTGTCCCGCACCATCACGCACTGCCGCCCGATGCTCCCCAAATGCTTTTCCTTTCAGATGTTAATGTCAGACACTTGGTCGCTCAAAAAACAATAAGGAAACAGAGGCTGCGCCCATATGCCTCTTCTTTTATAAAACTACTGGCAGAACTTTTCAATTGTTCTACTTTTTGCCATGCAAGACTACTCGATCCACCGATATGTATGGTAGTCAATATAAGCAGACTCTCACGGTCGAACGTCCAGCTGTTGGGGTCGGCCATCAGCAGCGACTTGGCGAGGCGGAGTTCCTCCTTCAGCTGCTGCTGCTGGCACACGAGCTCGGCGATTTTCTCGCGCCGGATCTGCCACGCGATTGCCGCCGACTCGTCCTCAGCGTCGACCTCGCTCTCGCCGTCGCTGGCGACGCCGTCGGCTGCCGACGCCTCAGCTGCTACCGTCGACGCTTTTCCTGCACCTGCGTCATCCTCATCGACAGCATCGTCGTATGCCGCTCGCTCCGCCGCCGCCGGTACCTCGTCCTCTTCATAGTCGGCTTCCTCAGCGGCGACATCCTCTGCAACGCCGGTGTCACCACTGCAGCCGCCCACGCCGCTCTCTGGTGATTCGTCCGGCGGCACAGAGCGCGAGCGGGAGCGGACAACTGTGAGCTTTCGGTGCGCCGCTGCGGGTGGGGAAAGTGGAGGGGTAGTAGTAGTAGTAGTAGTAGTAGTAGTAGTAGTAGTAGTAGTAGTAGTAGTAGTAGTAGTAGTAGTAGTAGTAGTAGTAGTAGTAGTAGTAGTAGTAGTAGTAGTAGTAGTAGTAGTAGTAGTAGTAGTAGTAGTAGTAGTAGTAGTAGTAGTAGTAGTAGTAGTAGTAGTAGTACCTTTTCGCCTTGCTGCTCTTGCAGCTGCCGCTGCCGCCGCAGTGACGCTGCTGGCCCGGCAAGTTGGTGCCGATCGTTCGCTCGCCGAGTCCCGACAGCTGGAAGCCTCGCTGTCTCGCAGCATCGATTCATACCCGGAGGAAGCACCGCCAGTCACCCCGGCACCTCTGCCAGGCGCGCCGCTGCCGCCACCGCTGCCGCCGCCTCCGCCGCTGCCGCTTCCACTGCCGCCGCACCCTGGGCTACCGATGCCGGCGCTAACAACGGCGCCACCGCCGCTTCCACTTCCGCCGCAGTTGGCGCTGCGGCCACCGACACCGCCGCTTCCGCTGCCTCCGCCGCTTCCACTGGCGCTTCCGCTGCCTCCGCCGGTTCGCCGCCTGTTGACAACACAGTAGAGCGGATGGTAGGAGCAGTCGGAGCCTCGCCCGGAGCTGCTGTGGCCGGACGTCCGCGGCTGCGTGACGGTGTGGTAGGGGGACAAGATGGTCGGCAGCGAAGGCTGCTCGCCAGGCGCATCCGGGCATTTCGACGCCGCCGTGACGGCTGCTTCGACCTGCTTCGGCTGCTTGGTTCCGGCGGCCGCCTTCGCCTCTTTGGAAGCTTTTCCACGCCTGGTGCCGAACAGCGGACTGGTGAGGAAGCTGGCCAGGCGGCTCGGCTTCTTCTCTGCCGCTTGCCGGCTTGATGACTTTTCACCGCCGAGCTCGTCAGTCCGTTTGTGCGCCGAGGTCGAGCGATCGCGCAGCCGCGGCGTTGCCGCCGTACCCGTCGATGCGTCCTTCGCCTTCGCCAGCTCGGAGCCCTGCGAGCCGCTGCGCTGATGCGCCGCCGTCACCCTGTCGCCTGGGGTCGCCGCGACAGCCGCCGCCGCCGCCGATTTGTCGGCCGGCAAGCAGCGCTGGGCCACCGCCCGGCTGAGCTCGTCCGGCTCCACGCCCTGCAGCCACTGGGCGACTCGTGCGTGCGCCGGCGCCGGGGACGGAGGCGCCGCCGCGGCTGCTGTTGCCTCGTCCTGCCTGCGACCCTTGGCCGACCGGGACCGACGCTGGTGCTGGTGCAGGTGCTGATGGTGCTGGCGGGGGGCTGACGGGTGGTGCGGCGGCTTGCTATGGACAGGTGACGCGCAGGCGCTCTGACACAGCTGCTGCTGCTTGCGGCTCTCCTGCGGACTGTCGGAATCCCGGGATGTCGGCCCGACAGAATGGTGCTTCTCCACCCAGTCGCGCACGAACGGCTTGACGCGGGCGACGAGCGGTGCCGCAGAGTCGGCGGAGGCAGCCGGCTGCTGTTGCTGGTTCCGCTGCCGCGGCAGCGAGGAGCCCGGAGACCGCTGCCGGTGCCGCCTGAGCACCGGCCGCTCCCCCGTGGATGAAGATACAATGACGGTGGACGGAGAACCTGCTGGAGCGACTGGCGCAACAGTTGCCGCGGCCACCGCAGCTGACCCGTCAAATACCAGTGGCGGAGGCGGAATCTCCAGCCTCTCCAACGCCTCGTTGCTCGCCTCCTCCTCTTCCTGCTCCGCCTCGGCTTCTGGCGGCGAAGAAGATGAAGTTCTTGATCCGCTTTGTCCGCCGCCGGCGCCTGCTGCGTCCTCGGTCTGCTCGCTGATGTCCGACAGGCCGCTGCGCTCCCCGCCTGCCCGGTCCAGCGTGCTGCTGGTGCTGGTGGAGCTGCCGGACTCGTATGGCTCCTCCGACTGGGTCTCTGCGTCCTTCTTGGCTGGCTGCGGCTGCTGCGGCGGGTCGCAGATGTCCGTGTGCCGGCTGCGGTGCCTCCCCAGCACCGGGGATGCGGCGGCTGCGTCGGCGGTGGCATTCGCAGAGGAAGCCGCTGCAGAGACGGCGGCGGCGACAGGCGAAGGCGCGGAAGCCGGCGGCGAAGCTTTCGGCCCGTCGATCCAACGCTCCCCGCCGCCGGCTGTGGAAGCCGATGCTGCCTCTGTGGATGGCGCCGTCTGCTTCATCGTGGTGGCGCGCGGCCCGTCAATCCACTGCTCGCCGCTGCCCGCAGCGTCGTCCTCGTCGGAGGCGGCCGCCTTGGCGAGCTTCCGCAGCAGCGCCGCAGGCGGCGGCGGCGCCCGGCCGCATTCCGGCAGATCCCGCTTTCCTAGAAAGATGACGGTCGCGCAGCTGTGCTCGCTGCCGGAGCTGTAGTCTGTCTCGCGCTGCTGCGGCCTCAGCCGGACGGCTCGCCTTACCCGAAGCTGTCGCAGCTGGAGCTGTCGGAACCGCCGCCGCCGCTGCCGCCGCCTCCGCTGCCGCCGAGCATTCGGGCCCGGCGTTTGCGCATTCGCTGGATTCGATTGGCAAATTGCAGAATTTGCATCGACTCGGAGGCGTGCTGCTGCATTGACGACACCTGAAGGTGAACAACAATTTAGTAAATATTGATTTGAACTTTTTTATTTTTTTTATTCATCATTTCCCTCTCCATTTTTATTGCAGTAGGATTCTCGATTCCACTTGACAGATCGTCTGGTTGGCAGATTGTCCATTCCACCTGGCAGATTGTCCATTCTACCTGGCAGACTGTCCATTCTACCTGGCTGATATTCTATTCCACCTGGCAGATTGTCCATTCCACCTGGCAGACTGTCCATTCTACCTGGCAGATTGTCCATTCCACCTGGCAGACTGTCCATTCTACCTGGCAGATTGTCCATTCCACCTGGCAGATTGTCCATTCCACCTGGCAGATTGTCCATTCTACCTGGCAGATTGTCCATTCCACCTGGCTGATTGTCCATTCCACCTGGCAGATTGTCCATTCCACCTGGCAGATTGTCCATTCCACCTGGCAGATTGTCCATTCCACCTGGCAGATTGTCCATTCCACCTGGCAGATTGTCCATTCCACCTGGCAGACTGTCCATTCTACCTGGCAGATTGTCTATTCCACCTGGCAGATTGTCCATTCCACCTGGCAGATTGTCCATTCCACCTGGCAGATTGTCCATTCTACCTGGCAGATTGTCCATTCCACCTGGCAGATTGTCCATTCCACCTGGCAGACTGTCCATTCTACCTGGCAGATTGTCCATTCCACCTGGCAGATTGTCCATTCCACCTGGCAGACTGTCCATTCCACCTGGCAGACTTCCATTCTACCTGGCAGATTGTCCATTCCACCTGGCAGATTGTCCATTCCACCTGGCAGATTGTCCATTCCACCTGGCAGACTGTCCATTCCACCTGGCAGATTCTCCATTCCACCTGGCAGATGTCCATTCCACCTGGCAGATTGTCCATTCCACCTGGCAGATTGTCCATTCCACCTGGCAGATTGTCCATT
Source organism: Macrostomum lignano (assembly GCA_002269645.1). NCBI lineage: Eukaryota > Metazoa > Platyhelminthes > Macrostomidae > Macrostomum > Macrostomum lignano. The sequence goes on from NIVC01001256.1 coordinate 245,856, forward strand.
CCACCTGGCAGATGTCCATTCCACCTGGCAGATTGTCCATTCCACCTGGCAGATTGTCCATTCCACCTGGCAGATTGTCCATTCCACCTGGCAGACTGTCCATTCTACCTGGCAGATTGTCCATTCCACCTGGCAGATTGTCCATTCCACCTGGCAGATTGTCCATTCCACCTGGCAGATTGTCCATTCCACCTGGCAGATTGTCCATTCCACCTGGCAGATTGTCCATTCCACCTGGCAGACTGTCCATTCTACCTGGCAGATTGTCCATTCCACCTGGCAGATTGTCCATTCCACCTGGCAGACTGTCCATTCTACCTGGCAGATTGTCCATTCCACCTGGCTGATTGTCCATTCCACCTGGCAGATTGTCTATTCCACCTGGCTGATTGTCCATTCTACCTCAGCCCGGAAGCCCCGGCCCCATACCTGGCAAATCATGCAGGCCCTGCAGCCCGTGGAGCCGAGCGCCTCTCTGAGCAGCTGGCTGAGCTTCGAGTCCCGGTGCGGCACCCTGCGCTGCCCGTTGACCAGGGCGGCCAACACGCTGCCCATGGCGGCCAGGCTCAGCGCCGGGTGGCCCGCGTCGCGACCTCCCCGGCCGCAGCCGAGGTCAATCAGGTGCAGCCGGGACCGGCCACCGGCCACGCCCCGGCCGATCCCGGTGCGCTCGACCCGGTATTGGTACAGGTGCAGGGTGAACAGCAGGTGCGACATCCCGCTGCCGCCGCCGTCTCCGGAGCTGGACGATGTCGACCGGGCGCTGAGCGCCGCGTCCAGGTAGGCGGCGGCCTTCTCCGGCGTCGGCGCCCGCAGCTCCGACTGGTTCTCCAGCTGCGACCCGGTGATCGGATCGTCGCGCAGGTAGGCCTCCGTGGACACCGCTGCCGACGCCGGCGCCGCAGGCGAGGCCGCCTCGCCCAGCAGGTCGCGCAGAGCCTCGTCGCGGCCGGCCAACTCGACCGCACTGACGCGGACAGAGAATCTGGCGCCGCTGGCGGCCTCGCGCTGCTCGCTGATGGCGCGGAACAGCCAGGCGATGGCGCAGGGGATGACGCCGGCGCCGCTCGGGGACACGTCGCTGCCAACCATCGTGTGGGTCTTGCCTGCGGGGTGCCAGGGCGAGTGAGGTAATCGAGTGAGATCAAGCCGATGATGTACAGCCTCGGTGTTTGCGGGGCGCAGTGTGGGGGCTGAGTGGCAACGCAGCTAACTAGGATGCTAACTAGATTCGTCCTGGGTTCGATTCCGCACATGCCCTCAATAATTTGGTGCTTGAGAGCCAAACTCCCATGTACAAGAGGATGAGAAGTCTAGGTTCTGCGTGCGCCGCCTGGTCCCGATTTGAACTGCTCTGCAACAAAATTTCTTCAACATTACGAGCGTAAATTACGGAGCAAAACAGTACAAATTCGAAGCATTCGGGCTCGAAAATGCTTCTAAGCTCTCGGATTTCCGAATTGAAAACAAAACACAAAGATGACAGTCAGCCTCGTGAAGGAATTCCCGCGCGACCTCTGCCGGCGGCCGTGACCTCAGCTCAGCATACTAGCGCTGCGGCTAATTAAGAACGGGCCATCAAAGGCGCCCCTGCCGCCGAGGGGGTCCCGCCGCACTGACAGAAGCTGGCACGCGATATAAAAAGTGTGCATGAATCTGGGAGGCCCCCCATCCAGCACTCATTCATAGTTGCTGCTCGACAGGGCGATGCAAATTAAGAGAGCGGGGCGCCGAAAGATTTAAGAGATGCGAATGAGTGAGGGGATTTGGCCGGCTGCCATCCCGCTCCTCACCCCGGCGCCGCTCTGCCAGTGCAGAACTTTTAGCTCTTTTCTTTGGTTCTCCCGGCGAAGTTTGGGAAGAAGAGGGGTGCGCTGAGCTGGGGGACCCGAGCTGGGCTGTCTGGAGCGGGAGGGGGGATTCGGGGCAGCGGCGAGAGAAACGTCTCGGAGCTGAGAAGCGCTGGCGTGACTGGCGCAGACAGCGGCTCTGATTGAAGCCGACTTCTTCACTCACTGAGAGAGGATGGCGGCTGAGATGGGGCCGGGCGAGGAGAGAAAGCTGAGTGGAAGCCGCAATCCGGGGGCCAAGTTCAAGGCGAGAGAGAGAGAGAGAGAGACTGAAGGAGCAAGAGAAAGTTCAGACAGCACAGCGAGAAACGAACTGCCACCACCGGTCACTCAAGCTCTCTGTCCCCTTCTGCAAGCGCTCCCCCCTTGACCCCTGGGCCGCCAAGCCGCCCCCATTCAGTCAGTCGCTTTCTGCGACAAAACCCCGCCGTGTCTGTCCGTCTGTCATCGACAGCGAAGCATCGACTAACAGAAACCAAAGCAATTTTACCATTTATCTATAGACGAGGGGTTTATCCCCTTAAACTGCACGGCCAGGACTTTCAATACCAACTTCCCGCCGAGTACTTCGGCAAGACAACTGCCGCTTCCAGTGAACAGTTGAGTCGATTTCTCAATAACAGGAAAAATTTGCATTAAATCCTCATTTTCTTCCATTTATCCCAATTATTGATTCCCTTAGGACAAGGCGCACTGGACTCGCGTAAGTTTGCGTCCTCCGCTAGAATGCGAGCCACTCCAACGGCCGGTTGATTGCTGGATTCCCGGACACGAGCCCAGCATTAGTGGATTGGCGGTGGGGGTCGCCGCAGCTCCCGGTTGCGACTCTCTCTGGCGCACTCTGAGGGACTCTGACTGTCCGCGGCTCGAGCTCTCTGTGGCAGCGCAGTCGCAAACTGGACTAAACGGCGCCCTTCCCTCTGCTCACGTGGCCGTCTCCTCCCTACTCGCCCATCTCCCCGCCCTCCCCGATGCGGCCGCCCCTCCATAATTCAATTGCCGTGTTTCTGGGCGACGGCCGGCCCTCGCCAAGCCCCCCTCCCACTACCCGCACTCTACACAAAAATGCGGGGCTAGCAACGAGATGATGCCGGGGCAGCTGGGAGAAGGAGAAGAGGCGGCGGCTCGCTTTCCCATCTGCATAGAATCTGCATACGCTGCGGAGGGACTCTTCGAGGAGTCTGGGGGGGCAGTCTGGGACAGCGGCGGCGGGGACTCCGCTCGCCAGCGAGCCGGGAGGTGGGAGCGCGTCCCAAGATCGATACCCCCTCAAGCGTGCTGCGGGAACATGGGAGTCGGCAGACCAAAGAGGACGCCAGAGAGATGGATGGCGGAGCACTTCTGAGCTGGCTGGGGCTGCCGCCGATTCGAGGGGAAAAGAGCAACCGGGGGAAAAATATGCGAATTCCTCTCCGGGGTCAGTGGGCTGGTGGGCTGGGAGTTCTGGATGCAAATGGATTGCTAATCTATTCCATAGTAAGCAGGATTAGAATGGATTGCTAATCTATTCCATAGTAAGAAGGATTAGAATGGATTGCTAATATATTCCATAGTAAGCAGGATTATAATGGATCGCTAATCTATTCAATACTAGCAGGATTAGAATGGATTGCTAATCTATTCCAAGTAAGCAGGATTATAATGGATCGCTAATCTATTCAATATTAGCAGAGTTAGAATGGATTGCTAATCTATTCCATAGTAAGCAGGATTATAATGGATCGCTAATCTATTCAATACTAGCAGGATTATAATGGATTGCTAATCTATTCAATATTAGCAGAGTTAGGATGGATTGCTAATCTATTCCATAGTAAGCAGGATTAGAATGGATTGCTAATCTATTCCATAGTAAGCAGGATTAGAATGGACTGCTAATCTATTCAGTTTCGTGAATTATAGGGCCGCCCAATCTTGAATATATTTCCAGAAGAACTTGCTGACTAATTAATCTACCAAAAGTAGCCTGCAGGGCTGCTCACTTCTGCATCAGCCGGTCAACCCGGCAGGCGGCGGGGTCAGCCAGGGAGCCAATTAGCCGCTCCCCTATTCCCCTGAGCTCGCACAGCTGAAGGGCGAAGCTGGTCCAGCCTGCCATTGTTGGGGAGATGCCCTCCTCCCAGTCTCCGATATCCGCTTCATCGGGAGGACAGGGGGGGGAGCTAGGGGGGCGGGCGGAAGCAACTGACGCCAAGAAAAAAGTTTGCGAAGAGGCTCCCTGACAGCGAGGCTTTCGCCAGCCCGGCAGAGACCGCGGGGGGGGGGAAGCCGGTCGGCCCTTCGCTGGTTGCCCGGCCGGCAACACGAGGTTTCAAGTGAAGTGGGCAGGCCAGTCCGGTGCCTCCTCTTCTCCCTCTGTCCCAGAAGAATGTGGGGGCGACTTGAGAGCGACTTTGAAGGCAGGGCAAGCAGGGGGGGGGATTCTTTGCCGTTGAAAATGCCGGACCTCTGTCCCATGCGGCCGCGGCCTTCGGGCCGGTTGCCCTCTCTCGCACTTCGCTGTTTAGCAACAGATGCTGGTAAGGGGAACCGCAGGAGCGCCCTGTTGCTCCCTCGGCGCTCTGGGTTTTAACAACAAGAACTGACTGGGGGTGGCCGAAAAGTGCAGCACCAAGTTATTCTCGGCCGTGGGCTCCGCTGTTGGACAATGGCCAGATTAGCTGGAAGTGCCAACAGTGCATGTAATTGTGCTTTGTTTTCTGGCGCGCCTGTCAAAGCTTTGATCGGCCAGGCCCGCACAACTGTAGGGGCAGACTTTGTAGGATTTACACTAATCCGATTTCTGCAAATCCACACTGCCAATTGGCATCGGCGCGAATGATAAATCTGGAAAGAGTACCCAGAGACAGGTGTGCGAGATGGTCTGCTAGCAGCTAGATAGATTAGATTAGATTAGCAATCTGCCAGCAGCTAGATAGATTAGATTAGATTAGCAATCTGCCAGCAGCTAGATAGATTAGATTAGATTAGCAATCTGCCAGCAGCTAGATAGATTAGATTAGATTAGCAATCTGCCAGCAGCTAGATAGATTAGATTAGATTAGCAATCTGCCAGCAGCTAGATAGATTAGATTAGATTAGCGATCTGTCAGCAGCTAGATAGATTAGATTAGATTAGCAATCTGCCAGCAGCTAGATAGATTAGATTAGATTAGCAATCTGCCAGCAGCTAGATAGATTAGATTTCCCAGCATCCCCAGAAAAATGCAGTGCCACCCCCTTTCCTAAAAATTTCAAGAGACTCACCGAGACCGCCATAGCCGAACACGAACACGCAGCCGTCTGAGCCGCTCACTACGCCCTGGATGATTTCGGGCAGGGCGGCTGAGCAGAGCTCGGGCTGAAACAGGGAGCAGGCGATGATGCGATTTTAAAGCTCGTTTGTTGGTTGGTTTAGCTTAATTTCGGCTAAGAAATATACCCTCGAATCTCTCCTGAATATCACCTGAATTTCTTCTGAATCTCCCCTGAATCTGCCCTGAATCTCTTCTGAATCTCCCATGAATCTTTTCTGAATCTGCCCTGAATCTCCCCTGAAGCTCTCTAAATCTCTGACTAATAGAGAGAGATTCAGATCTCACCTGAATCTTACCTGAATCTCCTCTGAATCTCCCCTGAATCTCTCCTGAATATCTTCTGAATATCTCCTGAATACTTCATAAATATCTCCTGAACATCTCATGAATATCTCATAAATATCTCCTGAACATCTCCTGAACATCTCCTGAACATCTCCTGAATCTCTCCTGAATATCTCCTGAATATCTCCTGAATATCTCATGATTCTCTCATGAATCTCCCCTGAATCTCTCCTGAGCATCACCTGAATCTCTCCTGAACCTCTTCTGAAGCTATCAAAAGTGCATCTGCAGACTCTCATCAGTCCAGCAATTCATCCATAATCTTTCCTCTCTCGTCTCTAACGCTCCCGGACTCAGCTATAAATCTGAAAGTCTCCGCTCTGTCTCCACGTCATGGGCGGCGGGCACTCTTACAGCCATCATCGGGTCCCCTGTTTCCATCGCTCCGTCTCCCTGGGCGCACACAGGCGCAGACGGGGGCGAGGAAAGCTGTAAATCAGCCGCATCAGGGGCAGCTTTATTGTCGGCCCTTTTGGCAGCGAAAAAGGGGCCAGACGGGGCTCCCCATATCGAGATTCGGCTGACGACAAAAATGTCGTTGAAATGAGAGGCGCGGTGATTAAGAGCTCGACAATAAAACCCGATCTTGCTTTAGCCAGGATTTTCTGTCTGAGCTCCGCCGCGCTCTGATTTGCATGGGGGGTGGCGGGGGACAGAGGACTCCACTGTCTCTGATGAGGAAGAGATGCTGAGGCACGGCGGGACTCGCCCAATGCGGCTGACCCACCCGGAAACCGGCGGAACGGCACAAAGAGAACTTCGCCCCAGCTTCAAAGCTGGAGAGTGTTGGATGGCCTTGTGGGGATATTTGTATTTTTGGGGAGAATTGGGCAAAACATTTCCGCTGAATGCTGCAGCTCTCCATAGTCTACCTCTACCACCCCCGCCATTTTTTCTGGCGACTGCGAGAGCGGATTAGATGGAGAAACGGCTGGTGATGGATGGCAGTCGGCCGAAAATCGGCGGCAATTCTGAGAAAAATATGCAAAAAATGAATTTGCTCGATTTGGGGAGACACCGCCCGGTAATAAAAGTGACTCGATAATCAAAATTAACTGATCTACTCTGCAGCTCTGGCTCAGAAATGCGCCACTCTGCAGTTACTCTGCATCAGCCAGCATCACCCAGCATCACCCGGAATCACCCGGATCCACCCAGCATCACCCGGAATCACCCAGAACCACCCTGTATCATCCTGGTCGCTCTACATCACCAAGCATCACTCAGCATCACCATGAATCAACTAACATTTTCCAGCATCACCCAGCATCACCCAGCATCACCCAGAAGCCATCAATATCCCCCTGCGTCACCCAGCATCACCCCAGCATCACCCTGAATCAACCAACATTTTCCAGCATCACCCAGTCTCACTCTGCTTCGCCCTACATCACCCAGCATCACCCAGCATCACCCAGCATCACCCAGCATCACCCAGCATCTCACAGCATCACCCAGCATCATTCAACATCACCCGGCATCATCCAGCATCACCCAGCATCACCCAGCATCACCCAGCATCACCCAGCATCATTCAACATCACCCAGAGTCACCGAACGCACCAAGCTGCTCTCCTCTGTAAAGACGGCATCGAAGGAGAAGAGTTTCGGTGCCAGTTTGCTCTGCCCGCCTGTGGTAGAGGCGGCGGTGGTGGCGGCGGGTTGCCGGTGGTGGTGCAGAGCGGCGGGGTCGAAGACGGTCACCTGGCGCCGGCGACTGTCGGCTGACATACATGCGGCACCCCCGGTCTCCTTCGAAACTACCTTGACGATCACCTTCATCTGCGGAAGTTTAGAGGTGTACAGTGATGATGCCAATTCAACGAAATTGTGTCAAAGGTTCCAGGCTCGATTTTAGGTCCAACCGCACAAAATCCTCACAGCTTGACTATGAGAAATGGGCCGCTGCACAGGGTCGCTTTCACTAGCTGAAAATATTGTATTGTTAATGACTAAACAACAATGCAGTTCAAAACTTGTGCCAAATTTCAGAAACTCAAAACTTCTTCAATGATGTGAAATTTTAATCATCTACAGCTTGTGAATCTTTAATCTTGTGAATCTTTAACCTTGTGAATATTCGATCTTGTGAATCTTCTGGCTTGTGAATCTTAAATCTTGTGAATCTTTTATCTTGTGAATCTTCGATCTTGTGAATCTTTAATCTTGTGAATCTTCAATCTTGTGAGTCTTCAATCTTGTGAGTCTTCAATCTTGTGAATCTTTAACCTTGTGAATATTCGATCTTGTGAATCTTCTAGCTTGTGAATCTTAAATCTTGTGAATCTTTTATCTTGTGAATCTTTAATCTTGTGAATCTTCAATCTTGTAAATCTTCAATCTTGTGAATCTTCAATCTTGTAAATCTTCAATCTTGTGAATCTTCGATCTTGTTGAATTATCAATCTTGTGAATCTTCGAGCTCGTGAAGATTGTGAAACCCTGCATCTGCACCCTGCACCGAACTCTTCCCAATGCATCCGTGAACGTTTCAGATAATTCCCCCCGTCAGGGATATTCGTCTCTACGGTTTTCATTCAGCCGCCCCTCCTCAGTCCCAATTTTGACTGATGGAGGCGCCACCGGGGGACAGCGCAATCTGCGCGAGCCCCGCCTCCCCGACAGCCGTCACAGGAGAGGAAAAGCTGATTCCGTTTTTTCGTTTCAACTCCCGAAGAGTTTACAGTTTTACAGCCGGCCTGTCACCCGGGCACTGGCGGCTGGCGGCTCCCGGGTTCATCTCAGTCGAAATTCCCGTCTTAGCCGCCGGAACTGCCGGCTTGGCGACTTTGCAGGAATTTTTGCTATTTGGAAAACTTGCCAAACTGCAATCAACACCCCGAAGAAGCGGTGAAACCGCGGATGCAAATCATTTGAATCGCAGAGCCCGGCAGGAGTGATGGAGAGAGAGTGAAAGTTTAGCAAAAGGAGGCGAAAGAAAGTGGGCGAAGAATAACCTCGGACAGACCGGCTGCCGCTAGGAGGGGACGGAGATGGAGACGGAGAGGGAGAGAGGAGAAGGCGATTGGAGAGGCATTAAGGTAGGTACAAACTTTGAGTCTTCCAGGTTGGCCCTCATAGGCGTGGTCCTCGAGGGTCCATGCCACGTGGGTGGAATCGAACCCACCAGAACCTCGCCGAGAAAGAGAGGGAAGATGATGATGAAGCTTCCCACCGCCACTGCCTGAATCGTCAGAAAAAGTGCAGCGAACTCAGCCAGCCCGATGCCTGATGCACCAAAACGGGCAGCCAACAATGCAGCGGGGAGGCGACTGGCGCTGCCTGCACTGCCTTCAGTTCTGCCTCTCCCTCCCTTCCCGCTTCTTCTCCGCCTCGCCTCCGCGCACTTCCTGTGCGCCGCCTTCAGAAGCCGCATCCGGTGCGCGCTGGTGGGGGCCACTTGGCAGCGCTTGACTGCCAGTAGGGCCAGGTGCAAATAAAGCTGAGCTGCTTCAGTTAAATTTCTGTTAACTGCGATAAGGCAACTGCAGCAGTGCGGAGTTCACTACCTTAACTAAGGCCTAATCATTGCTTGCTAATGCTTACTCAAGCTGAGAACTATTCTTATTAATCCCTTGCGTGCCATCGCGACTCCCCGCTCCGCGGCTGCCCTCGCCTCGGGGGCGCAAATGATTGTTTCATATTCTCTTCTTTTATATTCTCTTCGCATCGAAAAGGGCTGGCCGCCAACCTCCCCCCCCCCAGCTAATCCCAGGCCGCAGCGCAGGGCAGGTTGCAGTTTTATTGAGCTGGAGAGCCGAGCTCAGCTCTCTAATTGCCCGCTCCCAGCCCCGGCTGACTGACGGGTGACGCAATAATCCCGGCCGGGTTAAAGAATTTATTGAATCCTGGCTCGAATTTATTTGGAGGCCCGAAAAAAATTCTTTTCGCTGATTGACTCCAGCTGGGAGCCGGCCAAGCGGCTGGTGACAGCCAATATGGTCCGGTCTTCATCACTCAACTGCTCTCTTGCCGGAAGCCAAGCGGCATTGCAATGGCAGGGGGTGAGCAGTTTTTACAACTCTGAAAGCGAGACGCCAATTATGCAATAAAAACTCGCCCTGCCTGCTGCGCCGTCAGTTGAGCATGAGTTGATCAGTTTTTAGATCCAACCGGGCCAGCGGAAAGTGCTGAGCAGTGCGTTTGAAAATTTTACGACTTTGTTTATTGCGTCAAACTGATGCATCTCTATCTTAGCCCTGCCTCTCCATGCTCTCTCTATGCCGCAACTCGAGGCGACAGTCAACCCGCTCACACAGGCTGTACAGGCAGCCAGCCGCTGTTATGTCAGAAGTCCTGCCCCACAGACCGCACTTGAGTCAAGTAGAGCTTGGAAACTACTTACTAGGGGCCGCGGCTGCAAGAAATAAGGCAACTCTGTCGTCCTTTAAACTAACAGGGCAGTTGACCTCTCCCCCTTACTCTACATGTCCCTATTCCCTTCTCCCCGTCTCTTCATCTTTCAACCGCCAAAGTGATTCCAGTCTCACTATTCTGTCCTGTAGAGCCACCTGGCTCAGTAGGGAATCACCACTCCATCCTCATCTGAGCCTAGTCGCAAGTTCGATTCCCTCTTCTCCCCCTGTGTTGACCGGCCCGCCCTGGGATGGGAGATTTAATTCCCATTGCGCAAACACCAGTTGGCAGCGCCCTCCTCTCCCCTTTGAGAAGCGGCAAGATGGAGCTCCACCAACACCCAGAAGCGGCGGCTCTCTTTAAAAAGGCTTTGACCAAACAAGCAGTTTTGAGGCTCCTGTGAGCGATGGGAGAGAAGGGAAAGCGATTGAGCAGCTTGTTGGGCGAAATTTAAAATTCACAAAAAGCGCGCAGAAGCCGACAGGCCCTCAAAAAAAGAGCATGAGAATCGGTTGCTGGGCGAGCAGCAAAAGCAGCAGACGGGACTCACCTTCGCAGCGGAGGTGCAGCTGGCGGCCGGCTCCGGTGCAGCAGGCGGCAGCAGTGGCGGTGGCGGCGGCCCCCCGGCCGTCCTGAGCAGCTCAGCAAATCGAGTGGCGGAAGAAGCCGCGGCCCCGCAGCCGAAGCCCCGGTTTGCTGTCCGCTGCTTCCGCTGACCGCGGCCGCCGGGCATCGGCGAGGTCGGACTCTGCATCAGGCTGCTGGCTGCTGGCAGCCTGGAATTGACAGCGGCAGCGGCACTGCAGCGGGGGAAGAGGATCGGACAGGATGGGGAAGAGGAGCCGGCTGCGGGGGAGGCTGGCAGGGTGGCGGAAGACAAAAGCCGGACAGCTGGCGTCGGGCCGTCAGCATCTCCGGTTGGCGCTCCAGGGAACTGCCTGTGCCTCCAAGCCCTCCAAGTCTTTCAGACTTTCAGGTATCAAGAGGGACGGACCGGTTCGCGTTCATTCTTAGTTCGGTTTTCAGTCCCCTAATTGCTGGCTCATATTTGGCTTTTTTGATTAGCAAACAGTCGAATTTTTTTAGACTGCAGCTTGATGTTCTTGCCTTCAGTTCAACCCGCTTTCACACAATGTCTTCGATCTTTTCATTCGTGTCCACGTTTTTGTGTGAAATCATCCTTTTCACTCTTTGTCTGTATTCTTGTCATTTCACTGTCTGTATTCTTGTCACTCACTGCCTGCATTCTTGTCACTCACTGTCTGTATTCTTGTCACTTCACTGTCTGTATTCTTGTCACTCACTGTCTGTATTCTTGTCACTTCACTGTCTGTATTCTTGTCACTCACTGTCTGTATTCTTGTCACTCACTGTCTGTATTCTTGTCACTCTTTGTCTGTATTCTTGTCACTCACTGTCTGTGTTCTTGTCACTCTTTGTCTGTATTCTTGTCACTCACTGTCTGTATTCTTGTCACTTCACTGTCTGTATTCTTGTCACTCACTGTCTGTATTCTTGTCACTCACTGTCTGTATTCTTGTCACTCATTGTCTGTATTCTTGTCACTCACTGTCTGTATTCTTGTCACTCACTGTCTGTATTCTTGTCACTCATTGTCTGTATTCTTGTCACTCACTGTCTGTATTCTTGTCACTCACTGTCTGTATTCTTGTCACTCATTGTCTGTATTCTTGTCACTCACTGTCTGTATTCTTGTCACTCACTGTCTGTATTCTTGTCACTCTTTGTCTGTATTCTTGTCACTTCACTGTCTGTATTCTTGTCACTCACTGTCTGTATTCTTGTCACTTCACTGTCTGTATTCTTGTCACTTCACTGTCTGTATTCTTGTCACTTCACTGTCTGTATTCTTGTCACTCATTGTATGTATTCTTGTCACTGCACTGTCTGTATTCTTGTCACTCACTGCCTGTATTCTTGTCACTCACTGTCTGTATTCTTGTCACTCACTGTCTGTATTCTTGTCACTTCACTGTCTGTATTCTTGTCACTAGCTGTCTGTATTCTTGTCACCCACTGTCTGTATTCTTGTCACTCATTGTATGTATTCTTGTCACTTCACTGTCTGTATTCTTGTCACTCACTGTCTGTCTTCTTGTCACTCACTGTCTGTATTCTTGTCACTCACTGTCTGTATTCTTGTCACTCACTGTCTGTATTCTTGTCACTTCACTGTCTGTATTCTTGTCACTCATTGTCTGTATTCTTGTCACTCACTGTCTGTATTCTTGTCACTCATTGTCTGTATTCTTGTCACTCACTGTCTGTATTCTTGTCACTTCACTGTCTGTATTCTTGTCACTCCCTTTCTGTATTCTTGTCACTCCCTTTCTGTATTCTTTTCACTCTCGTCCTGTATTCTTTTCACTCACTGTCTTCACTTTCCGAATTGCTTTCACTCGCTACCTGTATTCTGTAGGGAGACTTTCGCCATTCCCAACCCATTCCTCAATTTCCAGTCGGCATTCTATTCAAAGCGTCAACTGGGTGACAAGAGCTACTAAAAGTACATCGGGGGGCTACCGCTACTCTCAAAGTCTCAGTTCCTCATCGAAATTCGCTCCCGTCCATCCATCTCTCTTACCCGTCTTCAAGAGTTGCTTCCGGTTGGCATTCGCGGTGTCCACCGCTGCTTCTCAAACTTCTACTCTGCACTGTTCTCAGCCCACTTCGCCTCCAAAGAAGTGCGTCGGTCAAGCTGCTAACTCAAGTTATCGTGAGGAGAAGAACCTGGATATCCGACAGACAGATTGGGGAAGCAGAAGAGAACGGGGGGCAGCTGAGCGAGAGGGCTGGCCCGGTGGATTTTGCTTGCTTTGGCCTGAAGCCTGAGGAGATTATGGAGTGCGCGTATTAATCCTGCCGTACTGCCAGCCCTGATTGGCTGGCAACTCGCTGCCAACCCTCAGTGACCTCCGGGCTGACAGAGCCGTCTGCCTGGCCGGGCGGGCTGGACCTCCGCTGCTCTCCGCTCCCTAATCTCATTGCCTTATTCTCATGTCTACATCTCTCTGTCTCACTCTACCTTATTCTCATGTCTACTTCTCTGTCTCACCCTACCTTATTCTCCCGTGTCTACATATCTGTCTCACTCTACCTTATCTCACCTATCTCACTCCATCAGTCTCTTTTATTTGCCCACTTGTGTTTTTGTTGCTCCCAAAAGTTTCTTTTTTTCTTTTCAGGTCGTGCACCAGCCCCGTCCGCGGCCTCGCGCCAGCGCAGCCATCAAATAAGATGAACGAGCGGCCGCCCTGCCAAACCGCTCGGATGGCAAAGGTGGGCGCTGACGGGGGGACAGCCGGGCCAAGCCGGGAGATGCCCGCCCAGAACAACAGCTGTCGTCTCTGCAAATGAATGGTGGAGAGCGCAGAGGCCCCCCAATCCTGGCTAGAAATAAAATCAGTTGGCGCTAAGGGACGAAGGCCGGTTATCGAGTTCGAGTAGCCATCCAGGCAGCGAGGTGCGCGGCCCGATGGTGATTAATGGCTGAAAGTCCCTGGCGGCTTCGCTGCCCTCGCTGACCTACCGCGGCAATTCAGTCTGCCGTTTCTGCAACAGCTGCTGCTTCTTCTAGGAGAAGACTTGGATCTTTATGATCTTAGGAGAGGAGTAAAACCTACGTATTGCTGCTGGATCTAAAGGTGCTAAAGAAGTATTGCTTTAAATAGAAGGCTAGGAGCTGAGAGCGTTGAGACATAGGATATCCAGAAGCAGCAGAGTGTTGCCTAGAAGCAGCAGAATCTTCCTTAGAAGTTGCAGGGTGTTCCCTAAAAGCAGCAGTGTTCCCTAAAAGCAGCAGTGTTTCTTTAAAGTTGCAGAAGGTTCTCTAGAAGCAACAGAGTGTTCCCTAGAAGCAGCAGAGTGTTCCCTAGAAGCAGCAGAGTGTTCCCTAGAAGCAGCAGAGTGTTCCCTAGAAGAAACAGAGTGTTCCCTAGAAGCAGCAGAATGTTCTTCCCTAGAAGCACCAGAAGTTTCCATAGAAGCAGCAGTGTTCCCTAGAAGCAGCAGAACGTTACGAAGAATCAACCGAATTCATCTTAAATTTCTAAAAGCCTAATAATTTCCGCAAAGCACTAAAACATCTCCACTCGATCGCAGCTTTCGTAATTGGAAAAAGACAGAGCGTCAAGGGCCGAAGCCGCCCCATTAGCTGGCCCGCTATACACGGCTTCGCATGGGTTGGGATTTGGGAAGAGGACAGACGGGGACCGGCGGGCAAATTCTGCTGGCAGGCAGAGCCGGTTTCGGGGTGGAAGGAAAAAAGCAGACGGACTGGTGGCGTCGCCTTTCTGGACCCCTCCTTCGTTTCTTTGCCCCCGTGCCCACCCCTGCTCCCCCTCTCTCGCCTTCTGTCAAGAACAACTTGGCAGCAAAGTTGATCCACCAGCGCAGCGGTGCGTCTTGAGCCGCCCACCCCCACTGTATTGAATCTGCGTATCTAAAACCGTATTGAAAATCGATATTTACTAGCAGTTGAAGCTGTAGGAATTAACGCTCGTAAAAAAAACATATTAATTTCAGATCCCAGAAACTCTACTTGATTGATATTCAGATCACATGAAGTGCTGAAGATGTTTCAATTCCCAAAAATGTCAGCTTTCTGATGTTCCAAACTACGAGTAAAAATGTCAGATCTCTGGTGTCCTAACCCCAAAAAATGTCAGATCTCTGATGTCCTAACCCCAAAAAAATGTCAGATCTCTGATGTCCTAACCCAAAAATGTCAGATCTCTGATGTCCTAACCCCAAAAATGTCAGATCTCTGATGTCCTAACCCCAAAAAATGTCAGATCTCTGATGTCCTATCCCAAAAATGTCAGATCTCTGATGTCCTAACCCTAAAAAATGTCAGATCTCTGATGTCTAACCCTAAAAAATGTCGGATCTCTGATGTCCTAACCCCAAAAAATGTCAGATCTCTGATGTCCTATCCCAAAAATGTCAGATCTCTGATGTCCTAACCCTAAAAAATGTCAGATCTCTGATGTCTAACCCTAAAAAATGTCGGATCTCTGATGTCCTAACCCCAAAAAATGTCAGATCTCTGATGTCCTATCCCAAAAATGTCAGATCTCTGATGTCCTAACCCTAAAAAATGTCAGATCTCTGATGTCTAACCCTAAAAAATGTCGGATCTCTGATGTCCTAACCCCAAAAAATGTCAGATCTCTGATGTCCTATCCCAAAAATGTCAGATCTCTGATGTCCTAACCCTAAAAATGTCAGATCTCTGATGTCCTAACCCTAAAAATGTCAGAGCTCTGATGTCCTAACCCTAAAAATGTCAGATCTCTGATGTCCTAACCCTAAAAATGTCAGATCTCTGATGTCCTAACCCCAAAAAATGTCAGATCCCTGATGTTCCACAATCCAACAGGCTCACCGCAAATGTTTGTGCCTGAACTGTTTTACGGCGCCGCCGCTGTCAAGGAAATCAGAAAAATCCGCCCGCTCCCCGACCACGCGCGGTCAGAACTCGCGGGCCGATAAAAGCCCCCGAGGTCACCGGCTGGCGGGCCGAATCGCCGGAGTTGTAAACGCCGCCGCCGCCGGTCGTAAACGCTGAAAATCTTCTCTCCGCTCTCCTTGCCGACTTCAGAGCTAGAAAACACGCTAGAAAATCACCTTCTGTCCTCCCGAAATCTATTGGAGAATTTTTAGAGCCCTTTGGCAGCCTGCCAGCGCATGCGAAGGGCGAGAAGGCGAGAGCGGAGTGACTAGGGAGGGGCGCGAGCCCCAGACAGTCACCATGAGGGGGGAGGGGGCTCGTAAACCCGATGAGCTGAGATGGGATCGGGGATTTGGGGAAATTTTCCGGGGCAGCTAAGGCCAAGGACGGGATGGGGGAGTTAATGTCGACTTTATGGCCGGCGAGGGACCCGGGGGGACTGGGTGGAGTGGGGAGGCAGAGGGTGCTCTCAGCAGCTCCGGCTAGCATCCTAGGAGAGCACTATCTCCATGCTGAAGAGTACTAACACGTTTGCATTACTGATTTGTCTAAATTTGTGCCATGGGAATTCGCCCTGCCGAGTTGTGTAGGAGCAGCCGCTGGACACTGATCCATCTCTTTACTCATCCTTATTCTCCTGGTCTCTTAGCCTATACGAGTCTTCATTATCTTTGAGTCCTTATTATCTTTGAGTCCTTAGCCTATACGAGTCTTTATTATCTTTGAGTCCTTAGTCTATACGAGCCCTCATTATCTCCGAGTCCTTAGTCTCTATGAGTTCTCATTATCTCTGAGTCCTTAGTCTCTATGAGTCCTCATATCCCTGAGTCCTTAGTCTATACGAGTCCTCATTATCTTTGAGTCCTTAGCCTATACGAGTCTTCATTATCTCCGAGTCCTTAGTCTATACGAGCCCTCATTATCTCTGAGTCCTTAGTCTCTATGAGTTCTCATTATCTCTGAGTCCTTAGTCTCTATGAGTCCTCATATCCCTGAGTCCTTAGTCTATACGAGTCCTCATTATCTTTGAGTCCTTAGCCTATACGAGTCCTCATTATCTTTGAGTCCTTAGTCTATACGAGCCCTCATTATCTCTGAGTCCTTAGTCTCTATGAGTTCTCATTATCTCTGAGTCCTTAATCTCTATGAGTTCTCATTATCTCTGAGTCCTTAGTCTATACGAGTCCTCATTATCTCTGAGTCCTTAGTCTCTATGAGTTCTCATTATCTCTGAGTCCTTAGTCTCTATGAGTTCTCATTATCTCTGAGTCCTTAGTCTCTATGAGTCCTCATATCCCTGAGTCCTTAGTCTATACGAGTCCTCATTATCTCTGAGTCCTTAGTCTATGCGAGTCCTCATTATCTCTGAGTCCTTAGTCTCTATGAGTTCTCATTATCTCTGAGTCCTTAGTCTATATGAGTTCTCATTATCTCTGAGTCCTTAGTCTATATGAGTTCTCATTATCTCCGAGTCCTTAGTCTCTATGAGTCCTCATAATCTCAAAATTTATTACAGACATTATACTCATGCATTTGATGCCTCATAGGCACTTTAGTGCACTTTGACAAGAAGTCCTGCTGCCGCGACACTGACAGAGTGAAGAAATCGGCACATATTATTCGTCGAAGAGGACCCAGAAGATGAGAGATGAGGGGCCTCTCTAAGCTGGGAGGCTGGGCTTAATTTGGACCGCTACTGTCGTTGGGATAAATATGCAAAACAGCGGCGGTGGCGGCACTCCGAATTCACTTGGTGTGTCCCCCCCACTCTGGCAGCTGGGCGGCAGATTTCGGCTCCCTGGCAGAATTTCCCAACCGGCATCCCCCCCCCAGCCTGCCAGTTTTCTGTGCAAACCGCAAGGTCTCTTCTTCTCCTAGAAGATAAGGAGAGAGTGAGCAGCTATTCCGGAGAAGACAGCTGATGAGGCGCGGGTTGCTCTGTGGCTGCACACGGAGCTCTCTTCCCCCTATTTACTAACTATATCAGCTATAATTTTCCCACTTTTCGTGGAACTCCAATTCAGAAACTGGGGGTGGCCTAATCCATAGAGAGAAGCTCGAGCCACAGATTGCTGGCTGTAAATCAAGTGAAATACTTCTGTATGGGAAAAAAGAAAATAGAAGACAGCTCAGCACCAGCCCGAATGGCTGACCGGCCGCTCTGCGGGAATTCCCGCATTTCAGTTGGCTGCCATGGCGATGCGGCTGGGGGTCAGGCGGGTCGCGCAGCGGAGCTGCCGGCCCAGATAGTCGGGCGCAGGCCCGGCAGCTGCGGTGGCTGCAGGACACGCCGAGCAGCTGGAAGCCGCAGACCCCCCCCCCCCCCTACAGTTGCAGTTTCGCTCACCTGGTCACGCAGCGAAGGTCGCCTGGATCTACAGTGACCGGCGGCGGCTGCAGAGTCTGGAGAATTTGATAGCGGAGCATAAATCAGTGATGAGTCGCCAGTTCTTGCCGGGGGATCAAAGCTCGGGCTAGACCGGATTTAAAACCAGCATTCATTTTGGGATTCTTCAAGCAGCCGAAGTAATTCTTGAGCAACGGTTTTAATTTTGATCCCGACCACCAACTGACCTCCGGCTGACCCCTCTCGGCAGCCGAAGGAATCGCCTTGTGGCACCCAGGGGGGCAGTTTTTCCTCCACTGTTTTCCTCCTCATCCCGGGGCGCCTGTTGAAAGCCGAAAATTTCTCAGCACGGGAGAGGCCTGAGCTCGCCTTCCTTCTTCCCCAGCCTCCGCCCGCGGGTTCCCACGACTGGCAGCATTTTTGCCGGCATGAAAAATTCAGCACAAAATTAATCAAGGAAAATTGGGCCCGGGTGCCGGCCAGAAATATATCTGGCTGATGACGCACGGGAGGCTGGGCCCGCCGGCTGTTGGGTTGGCCGGCGACTTCGAATACGAAAATGCAAAAACTGGAGCTGCGCGAGACGGGAGGAGGCAGACTGGAGGATCCTCACGAATTGAACTCATTTTTGCGACCCGCTGTGCAGGCGTGAAAAGAACATTCGCCAGGGACTCGCAGGGAGCTGATGAAGGATGAGAGGCTGGATGGGACGCAGCTGCTTTCAGCTTGCAGTCTGGCGAGCTGAGGGGATTATCCGGTAAGTCGATACTCCCGACTGATGAGGGAGGCTGCAAGCTCCACTCTGCAGCTCACTTTCTCTGCGACTCGAGCACCAGGCATGGCGCTCTGGGCTGCCCCCCCCCCGGTGCAGCTTCATGCATTGCACTGCAGATAACTTAATAACTGCGATGATGCGCCGGGAGGTCGGCTCGGAATTAATGTACGGGACGTGAAAGAATAGGAGAAACTGGCGATCAAGCTTAAGGTCATGGGATATGAGAGGAGCGCGAAAGAAAAAGACAGACAAATAGACGGACAGACAGACAGACGGACAAACAGACGGACAGAAAGACAGACAGACAGACAGACAGAAAGACAGACACTAAGACAGACAGACAGACAGACAGACAGACAGACAGACAGACAGACAGACAGACAGACAGACAGACAGACAGACAGACAGACAGACAGACAGACAGACAGACAGACAGACAGACAGACAGACAGACAGACAGACAGACAGACAGACAGACAGACAGACAGACAGACAGACATAACAATGTTAGTAAATGTGCAACAGCTGCTGAGAAGAGGCAGTCGGAGACTTTACTCAAAAGTAAGAAGTTGGAAACGGATCACTTCCGCATCTCCATCTGGCAGCGCTGTCCAGTTTCTGGGATAAAATGATTATTCGAGTAGCGGCTCGAGTGGCAGTTTTCAGTTGCCAACCAGACAATATTTTGGATCTACTTGAAAAAAGATTAACTGGAATTCAGATGGTTTTTAACGAGTACAAAAGTCAGAGTTTCTGGTTGTGCCATGAAGTAGCGGAATGCGATGATGCTCAAAAATTGCAGTAAGTACAGACAGTCGAGGCATAGAGTGAGCGAGAGGTGTGAGGAGTGAGGTGGGTGGGGTGTGAGATGGGTGCAGAATGGGGTGGGTGGGGAGTGAGGTGGGTGAGGAGTGAGGTGGTTGCGGAGTGAGGTGGGTGCGGAGTGAGGTGGGTGCGGAGTGAGATGGGTGCGGAATGGGGTGGGTGGGGAGTACGGTTGGTGCAGGTTGAGGTGGGTGCGTGGTGAGGTGTTCTGTATTTTCAAAGAAATTCTCAATAATTTCGCAGGCACTAAAACTTCTTCAGTTAAATAAAACCCGCAAATTTTTGTTCCGTTTGATCACGCAGATCTTCGCTCCTTTGCAGTTGAATTACGTTGCGGAGATTTTGGAGGCGATTCCTCAGATCCGAATCGAATCCCTGGCTGAGCCCTGGGTGCCCAGCAACGCTCCTCAGTGAGTAATGACTTTGGCTGCCCAGTGCCCCACATCGCCTTTATTCGTCAAAAAGTCGCTTAAAGTGCAAATGAGCGGCTTTGGCGAGAGCGGATTCTGGCTGCGGTTTGCACTGTGCAGAGTTGGGCGGCCTCAGCCTGGGATGAGGCGTGGAGCAGCAAGCGATACCAGACTCCAAGAAGTCATCGGCAGCGGCCAGCGCAAATATGGCGGGTCCGGGGTGGCTGCAGTTTATCATAAATCCTCGATCACAAATTGATTAATCGTGTTCGCATGTGACTTTTCCGCAAGTTTGGCACTTTTCTCTGTGGGAGCAGAGACATTCGGAATCGCACTTCCCTGCAGGTCGCTCACTCAGACACTGTGTCGGGCATTGCATTTCATTTTCTTCAATTTTTTGCATTCCTTTGGCTTGAAATTAGTTTTTTTGTAGTTGAAATTATACCAAATTTATACTTTCAGAGGTTACAATTTTCTCTCAAAAAATTTCTGAATTCCTTAATTCCATATTTCCGAAAAAGTTTTATGCAAAAGTTTTAGGATAATAACGAAGTATGAGTGCTTCAAATTCCGGACTGGAAACTGTGGTATTTAAAAAATGAATTTTTGTTAGCGCGATTCAACTCATGAGCTATAAAGGAGCAGTTGCTTCAGCCGGAAACCTGCCTAGACAGAAGCTGCTCACAGAAATTACTCACAGAAGCTACTCACAGAAACTACTCACAGAAGCTACTCACAGAAGCTACTCACAGAAACTACTCACAGAAGCTACTCACAGAAGCTACTCATAGAAACTACTCACAGAAGCTACTCACAGAAACTACTCACAGAAGCTACTCACAGAAGCTACTCATAGAAACTACTCACAGAAACTACTCACAGAAGCTACTCACAGAAGCTACTCACAGAAGCTACTCACAGAAGCTACTCACAGAAGCTACTCACAGAAACTACTCACAGAAGCTACTCACAGAAGCTACTCACAGAAGCTACTCACAGAAACTACTCACAGAAGCTACTCACAGAAGCTACTCATAGAAACTACTCACAGAAACTACTCACAGAAGCTACTCACAGAAGCTACTCACAGAAGCTACTCACAGAAACTACTCACAATCACAGAAGCGACGGTACACGAGCTTAAACTCTCAGCATGAATTTTTCTCTGCTAGTGGCTGCGGCTCTGCTGGCCGCCCTGACCGGGTCGTCGGCTGACCGGAACCTGCAGAGAGGCAAGCGGCAAGACCACAAAATGTGCCTGCCAGGCCACCAGCTAAGCGAAGACTCGGACCGCATGTGCGAGCCCTGCAGCGCCGGCACCCATAGGGAAATAGCCGTGAATTCAAAGTGCCAGAAGTGCCCGCCAGGCTCATACAGCGGCGCCGGGGCCGCCGCCTGCTCCAAGTGCTGGCCGGGCAGCTTCGCCGCCAGCTCGGGCTCCGCGAGCTGCCAGAAGTGCGCCAAGGGCTCCATTGCTGCCACGGACGGCTTGTCGAGCTGCACGCCCTGCCCTGCCGGCAGCTTCGTCAGCTTCAGCGGCTCCCCAGCCTGCGTGAAGTGTCCCGCCGGCACCTCGAGCAAGGCCGGAGCAGAGGAGTGCAGCAAGTGCCAGCCGGGCCACTTCTCCCCAGCTGGAGCGGCCGCCTGCAGGCCGTGCCCAGCCGGCAGGGTCTCAGCTGCGGGAGCCTCCGCTTGCCACCGCTGCCCGGCCGGCAGCTTCTCAGTTGCGGGCGCCTCGGCTTGCCACCGCTGCCCGGCCGGCAAGTTCTCAGCTAGGGGCGCCTCGATTTGCACCCGCTGCCCTGCCGGCAGCTTCTCTGCTATGGGCGCCTCCGCTTGCACCCGCTGTCCGGCCGGCAGCTTCTCAGCTATGGGTGCCTCGGCTTGCACCCTCTGCCCGGCCGGCCAGTTCGCCTCCTCAGAAGGCAGCAAGCAGTGCAAGGCCTGCCCTCCGGGCACCTTCTCTGACGCGGCGGGCGCGGCTGAGTGCCAAAAGTGCGACCGGGACTTCGCCCTGGCCATCAAGTCCGGCATGACTAAATGCGACCTTTGCCCCAACGGCGGCGCCGCCCTTCGGGACAACCGCTGCTACAGTGAGCTCCCGCCAGTTCCCTTATTTCTTCCTCAAGCTCATAAAACCTCGAAAAGTTTTAGCACTAGTTACCGCAAAACTATCGAGATTGTTTAATTTCTTTCATTTTATTTTCCTTCAATTTGGTAAGCCTAGACTGAACATAACGGAAGGTCGAAATAACATTTTTAAGCCTCTCTAGAACCTCACTCGACACCAAAACCGGCATTTCAGGAAAGCTGAAAGTCTCCTGCCGGGTGAGCTGGCCGGACTGCGAGCGCACAATCGACAATGACGTGTACTCCTACGGACAGGCGCTGCACAAGAAGTTCGCCAAGCCTTCGACTCCAGTGCATGAGACGTATTTTCACTACAAATTCGATGCTCCAGTGAACTTGAGGGGCTTCGCTGTCTGGGGCAAGTACGGATGCTGCTTAAAGAGCATCAGAAATTTCAAAATAGTTGCCAGCACTGAAGGGCAAACGCATTCCTGCTTCTTTGATGGAAAATATGATGTAGGCAAATTTGAGTTCAGCAACTATTCTGGTACTCATCGCAACTGCAAATACGACTCGGTCACGGATTTAAAAATTGAGCACAGATACAATGATGCAGCCAATAAAATAATAACAATAGCTGAGGTGGCGTTCTATGCTTATTGACTCCGATTGGACTTGGAAAAAGATCGGAAATAAACCAGCGCGCCAGCTGCTTTGCTGAGAATCGAGTTTCAATTTTGCTCTGTTATTTGTCAGAAATGATCCTACGCGTATGTAGATTGAACAGTTCAAAACAGTTCTTCACCTCAATAAGCTGCAAAAAAAGTGTCGATATCATTAGTTATGGTTAAAGTGCACAGAGCGGCAAGATGACCTGGAAGCGGGCGGCCCGATAAAGCAGATAAAAAGCATACCCCCCCCCCCCGAGAACCAGCGGAAAGTGAGGAGAGATGAAGGCGGGTGGGAGGCTGAGCAGTGCATGCAACCAGGGCCCTGGCTGCCGGCTGGTATCAGTTTAGTAATGAATTATTGATCCACAATCAACAGACCGGTAGCCGGGCGGGCAAAGATTCGTCTCCTAGAAGAAGAAGACGAGAGCTGAGGGCAGGAGACGATGGGGGGCTCTGCCGCCTCTGCCCCCTGCCGCCGCCCTTTTAATTTTCGGGACTTAAAAGCGACCGCCGATCTTTTAGTCAAACAGAAATGAGAAAAAGTCGAGCTGAAGAAGCAGAAACAGTGGGGAGGCCAGAGAAGGGAGCACCGCAGCTGATAAGCTGGCAGAAGATCCGCGCCAACACTCCCTCAATGTGCCTCCCTTTTCTGCAGATTTTTGTCTTCTTCTCGATCTCCATTTCCCTCTGCGTTTTTTTCTTGCACTCTCCGATTCTTTGTCTCGCCTCTGCTTTTTCTCCTGGCCTTCGTCTTTGTTTCTGCACCTTCCTCGATTCTCTTCTCTCCCTTTCCTCTTTCCTCTCTTCTCTCCCTTTCCTCTTTCCTCTCTTCTCTCCCTTTCCTCTTGACTCTCTTCTCTCCCTTTCCTCTTGACTGTCTTCTCTCCCCTTACTCTTGACTCTCTTCTCTCCCTTTCCTCTTTACTCTCTTCTCTCCCCTTCCTCTTGACTCTCTTCTCTCCCTTTCCTCTTGACTCTCTTCTCTCCCTTTCCTCTTGACTCTCTTCTCTCCCTTTCCTCTTGACTGTCTTCTCTCCCTTTCCTCTTGACTCTCTTCTCTCCCTTTCCTCTTGACTCTCTTCTCTCCCTTTCCTCTTGACTCTCTTCTCTCCCTTTCCTCTTGACTCTCTTCTCTCCCTTTCCTCTTGACTCTCTTCTCTCCCTTTCCTCTTGACTCTCTTCTCTCCCTTTCCTCTTGACTCTCTTCTCTCCCTTTCCTCTTGACTCTCTTCTCTCCCTTTCCTCTTGACTCTCTTC
The DNA here is from genome assembly GCA_002269645.1 of Macrostomum lignano. Taxonomy (NCBI): domain Eukaryota; kingdom Metazoa; phylum Platyhelminthes; family Macrostomidae; genus Macrostomum; species Macrostomum lignano. The sequence goes on from NIVC01001256.1 coordinate 269,531, forward strand.
TCTCCCTTTCCTCTTGACTCTCTTCTCTCCCTTTCCTCTTGACTCTCTTCTCTCCCTTTCCTCTTGACTCTCTTCTCTCCCTTTCCTCTTGACTCTCTTCTCTCCCCTTACTCTTGACTCTCTTCTCTCCCTTTCCTCTTGACTCTCTTCTCTCCCTTTCCTCTTTCCTCTCTTCTCTCCCTTTCCTCTTGACTCTCTTCTCTCCCTTTCCTCTTGACTCTCTTCTCTCCCTTTCCTCTTGACTCTCTTCTCTCCCTTTCCTCTTGACTGTCTTCTCTCCCCTTACTCTTTCCTCTCTTCTCTCCCTTTCCTCTTTCCTCTCTTCTCTCCCTTTCCTCTTGACTCTCTTCTCTCCCTTTCCTCTTGACTGTCTTCTCTCCCTTTCCTCTTGACTCTCTTCTCTCCCTTTCCTCTTGACTCTCTTCTCTCCCTTTCCTCTTTCCTCTCTTCTCTCCCTTTCCTCTTGACTCTCTTCTCTCCCCTTCCTCTTGACTCTCTTCTCTCCCTTTCCTCTTGACTCTCTTCTCTCCCTTTCCTCTTGACTCTCTTCTCTCCCCTTACTCTTGACTGTCTTCTCTCCCTTTCCTCTTGACTCTCTTCTCTCCCTTTCCTCTTGACTCTCTTCTCTCCCTTTCCTCTTGACTCTCTTCTCTCCCTTTCCTCTTGACTCTCTTCTCTCCCTTACTCTTGACTCTCTTCTCTCCCTTTCCTCTTGACTCTCTTCTCTCCCTTTCCTCTTGACTCTCTTCTCTCCCTTTCCTCTTGACTGTCTTCTCTCCCTTTCCTCTTGACTGTCTTCTCTCCCTTTCCTCTTGACTGTCTTCTCTCCCTTTCCTCTTGACTCTCTTCTCTCCCTTTCCTCTTGACTCTCTTCTCTCCCTTTCCTCTTGACTCTCTTCTCTCCCTTTCCTCTTGACTCTCTTCTCTCCCTTTCCTCTTGACTCTCTTCTCTCCCTTTCCTCTTGACTCTCTTCTCTCCCTTTCCTCTTGACTCTCTTCTCTCCCTTTCCTCTTGACTCTCTTCTCTCCCTTAACTCTTGACTCTCTTCTCTCCCCTTACTCTTGACTCTCTTCTCTCCCTTTCCTCTTTCCTCTCTTCTCTCCCTTTCCTCTTGACTCTCTTCTCTCCCTTTCCTCTTTCCTCTCTTCTCTCCCTTTCCTCTTGACTCTCTTCTCTCCCCTTACTCTTGACTCTCTTCTCTCCCTTTCCTCTTGACTCTCTTCTCTCCCTTTCCTCTTTCCTCTCTTCTCTCCCTTTCCTCTTGACTCTCTTCTCTCCCTTTCCTCTTTCCTCTCTTCTCTCCCTTTCCTCTTGACTCTCTTCTCTCCCTTTCCTCTTGACTGTCTTCTCTCCCCTTACTCTTGACTCTCTTCTCTCCCTTTCCTCTTTCCTCTCTTCTCTCCCTTTCCTCTTGACTCTCTTCTCTCCCTTTCCTCTTTCCTCTCTTCTCTCCCTTTCCTCTTGACTCTCTTCTCTCCCTTTCCTCTTGACTCTCTTCTCTCCCTTTCCTCTTGACTCTCTTCTCTCCCTTTCCTCTTGACTCTCTTCTCTCCCTTTCCTCTTGACTCTCTTCTCTCCCTTTCCTCTTGACTCTCTTCTCTCCCTTTCCTCTTGACTCTCTTCTCTCCCTTTCCTCTTGACTGTCTTCTCTCCCTTTCCTCTTGACTCTCTTCTCTCCCTTTCCTCTTGACTGTCTTCTCTCCCCTTACTCTTGACTCTCTTCTCTCCCTTTCCTCTTGACTCTCTTCTCTCCCTTTCCTCTTGACTGTCTTCTCTCCCTTTCCTCTTGACTCTCTTCTCTCCCTTTCCTCTTGACTCTCTTCTCTCCCTTTCCTCTTTCCTCTCTTCTCTCCCTTTCCTCTTGACTCTCTTCTCTCCCCTTCCTCTTGACTCTCTTCTCTCCCTTTCCTCTTGACTCTCTTCTCTCCCTTTCCTCTTGACTCTCTTCTCTCCCCTTACTCTTGACTGTCTTCTCTCCCTTTCCTCTTGACTCTCTTCTCTCCCTTTCCTCTTGACTCTCTTCTCTCCCTTTCCTCTTGACTCTCTTCTCTCCCTTTCCTCTTGACTCTCTTCTCTCCCTTACTCTTGACTCTCTTCTCTCCCTTTCCTCTTGACTCTCTTCTCTCCCTTTCCTCTTGACTCTCTTCTCTCCCTTTCCTCTTGACTGTCTTCTCTCCCTTTCCTCTTGACTGTCTTCTCTCCCTTTCCTCTTGACTGTCTTCTCTCCCTTTCCTCTTGACTCTCTTCTCTCCCTTTCCTCTTGACTCTCTTCTCTCCCTTTCCTCTTGACTCTCTTCTCTCCCTTTCCTCTTGACTCTCTTCTCTCCCTTTCCTCTTGACTCTCTTCTCTCCCTTTCCTCTTGACTCTCTTCTCTCCCTTTCCTCTTGACTCTCTTCTCTCCCTTTCCTCTTGACTCTCTTCTCTCCCTTTCCTCTTGACTCTCTTCTCTCCCCTTACTCTTGACTCTCTTCTCTCCCTTTCCTCTTTCCTCTCTTCTCTCCCTTTCCTCTTGACTCTCTTCTCTCCCTTTCCTCTTTCCTCTCTTCTCTCCCTTTCCTCTTGACTCTCTTCTCTCCCCTTACTCTTGACTCTCTTCTCTCCCTTTCCTCTTGACTCTCTTCTCTCCCTTTCCTCTTTCCTCTCTTCTCTCCCTTTCCTCTTGACTCTCTTCTCTCCCTTTCCTCTTTCCTCTCTTCTCTCCCTTTCCTCTTGACTCTCTTCTCTCCCCTTACTCTTGACTGTCTTCTCTCCCCTTACTCTTGACTCTCTTCTCTCCCTTTCCTCTTGACTCTCTTCTCTCCCTTTCCTCTTGACTCTCTTCTCTCCCTTTCCTCTTGACTGTCTTCTCTCCCTTTCCTCTTGACTCTCTTCTCTCCCTTTCCTCTTGACTGTCTTCTCTCCCCTTACTCTTGACTCTCTTCTCTCCCTTTCCTCTTGACTCTCTTCTCTCCCTTTCCTCTTTCCTCTCTTCTCTCCCTTTCCTCTTGACTCTCTTCTCTCCCTTTCCTCTTTCCTCTCTTCTCTCCCTTTCCTCTTGACTCTCTTCTCTCCCCTTACTCTTGACTCTCTTCTCTCCCTTTCCTCTTGACTCTCTTCTCTCCCTTTCCTCTTGACTCTCTTCTCTCCCTTTCCTCTTGACTCTCTTCTCTCCCTTTCCTCTTGACTCTCTTCTCTCCCCTTACTCTTGACTCTCTTCTCTCCCTTTCCTCTTTCCTCTCTTCTCTCCCTTTCCTCTTGACTCTCTTCTCTCCCTTTCCTCTTTCCTCTCTTCTCTCCCTTTCCTCTTGACTCTCTTCTCTCCCTTTCCTCTTGACTCTCTTCTCTCCCTTTCCTCTTTCCTCTCTTCTCTCCCTTTCCTCTTGACTCTCTTCTCTCCCTTTCCTCTTTCCTCTCTTCTCTCCCTTTCCTCTTGACTCTCTTCTCTCCCCTTACTCTTGACTCTCTTCTCTCCCTTTCCTCTTTCCTCTCTTCTCTCCCTTTCCTCTTGACTCTCTTCTCTCCCTTTCCTCTTTCCTCTCTTCTCTCCCTTTCCTCTTGACTCTCTTCTCTCCCTTACTCTTGACTCTCTTCTCTCCCTTTCCTCTTTCCTCTCTTCTCTCCCTTTCCTCTTGACTCTCTTCTCTCCCTTTCCTCTTGACTCTCTTCTCTCCCCTTCCTCTTGACTCTCTTCTCTCCCTTTCCTCTTGACTCTCTTCTCTCCCTTTCCTCTTGACTCTCTTCTCTCCCCTTACTCTTGACTGTCTTCTCTCCCTTTCCTCTTGACTCTCTTCTCTCCCTTTCCTCTTGACTCTCTTCTCTCCCTTTCCTCTTGACTCTCTTCTCTCCCTTTCCTCTTGACTCTCTTCTCTCCCCTTACTCTTGACTCTCTTCTCTCCCTTTCCTCTTGACTCTCTTCTCTCCCCTTCCTCTTGACTCTCTTCTCTCCCTTTCCTCTTGACTGTCTTCTCTCCCTTTCCTCTTGACTGTCTTCTCTCCCTTTCCTCTTGACTGTCTTCTCTCCCTTTCCTCTTGACTCTCTTCTCTCCCTTTCCTCTTGACTCTCTTCTCTCCCTTTCCTCTTGACTCTCTTCTCTCCCTTTCCTCTTGACTCTCTTCTCTCCCTTTCCTCTTGACTCTCTTCTCTCCCTTTCCTCTTGACTCTCTTCTCTCCCTTTCCTCTTGACTCTCTTCTCTCCCTTTCCTCTTGACTCTCTTCTCTCCCTTTCCTCTTGACTCTCTTCTCTCCCCTTACTCTTGACTCTCTTCTCTCCCTTTCCTCTTGACTCTCTTCTCTCCCTTTCCTCTTGACTCTCTTCTCTCCCTTTCCTCTTTCCTCTCTTCTCTCCCTTTCCTCTTGACTCTCTTCTCTCCCCTTACTCTTGACTCTCTTCTCTCCCTTTCCTCTTGACTCTCTTCTCTCCCTTTCCTCTTTCCTCTCTTCTCTCCCTTTCCTCTTGACTCTCTTCTCTCCCTTTCCTCTTTCCTCTCTTCTCTCCCTTTCCTCTTGACTCTCTTCTCTCCCCTTACTCTTGACTGTCTTCTCTCCCCTTACTCTTGACTCTCTTCTCTCCCTTTCCTCTTGACTCTCTTCTCTCCCTTTCCTCTTGACTCTCTTCTCTCCCTTTCCTCTTGACTGTCTTCTCTCCCTTTCCTCTTGACTCTCTTCTCTCCCTTTCCTCTTGACTGTCTTCTCTCCCCTTACTCTTGACTCTCTTCTCTCCCTTTCCTCTTGACTCTCTTCTCTCCCTTTCCTCTTTCCTCTCTTCTCTCCCTTTCCTCTTGACTCTCTTCTCTCCCTTTCCTCTTTCCTCTCTTCTCTCCCTTTCCTCTTGACTCTCTTCTCTCCCCTTACTCTTGACTCTCTTCTCTCCCTTTCCTCTTGACTCTCTTCTCTCCCTTTCCTCTTGACTCTCTTCTCTCCCTTTCCTCTTGACTCTCTTCTCTCCCTTTCCTCTTGACTCTCTTCTCTCCCTTACTCTTGACTCTCTTCTCTCCCTTTCCTCTTTCCTCTCTTCTCTCCCTTTCCTCTTGACTCTCTTCTCTCCCTTTCCTCTTTCCTCTCTTCTCTCCCTTTCCTCTTGACTCTCTTCTCTCCCTTTCCTCTTGACTCTCTTCTCTCCCTTTCCTCTTTCCTCTCTTCTCTCCCTTTCCTCTTGACTCTCTTCTCTCCCTTTCCTCTTTCCTCTCTTCTCTCCCTTTCCTCTTGACTCTCTTCTCTCCCTTACTCTTGACTCTCTTCTCTCCCTTTCCTCTTTCCTCTCTTCTCTCCCTTTCCTCTTGACTCTCTTCTCTCCCTTTCCTCTTTCCTCTCTTCTCTCCCTTTCCTCTTGACTCTCTTCTCTCCCTTACTCTTGACTCTCTTCTCTCCCTTTCCTCTTTCCTCTCTTCTCTCCCTTTCCTCTTGACTCTCTTCTCTCCCTTTCCTCTTGACTCTCTTCTCTCCCCTTACTCTTGACTGTCTTCTCTCCCTTTCCTCTTGACTCTCTTCTCTCCCTTTCCTCTTGACTCTCTTCTCTCCCTTTCCTCTTGACTCTCTTCTCTCCCTTTCCTCTTGACTCTCTTCTCTCCCCTTACTCTTGACTCTCTTCTCTCCCTTTCCTCTTGACTCTCTTCTCTCCCTTTCCTCTTGACTCTCTTCTCTCCCTTTCCTCTTGACTCTCTTCTCTCCCTTTCCTCTTTCCTCTCTTCTCTCCCTTTCCTCTTGACTCTCTTCTCTCCCCTTACTCTTGACTCTCTTCTCTCCCTTTCCTCTTTCCTCTCTTCTCTTCCCTTTCCTCTTGACTGTCTTCTCTCCCTTTCCTCTTTACTCTCTTCTCTCCCCTTACTCTTGACTCTCTTCTCTCCCTTTCCTCTTTCCTCTCTTCTCTCCCTTTCCTCTTTCCTCTCTTCTCTCCCTTTCCTCTTGACTCTCTTCTCTCCCCTTACTCTTGACTCTCTTCTCTCCCTTTCCTCTTTCCTCTCTTCTCTCCCTTTCCTCTTGACTCTCTTCTCTCCCTTTCCTCTTGACTCTCTTCTCTCCCTTTCCTCTTGACTCTCTTCTCTCCCTTTCCTCTTGACTGTCTTCTCTCCCCTTACTCTTGACTCTCTTCTCTCCCTTTCCTCTTGACTCTCTTCTCTCCCTTTCCTCTTGACTGTCTTCTCTCCCTTTCCTCTTTACTCTCTTCTCTCCCCTTACTCTTGACTCTCTTCTCTCCCTTTCCTCTTTACTCTCTTCTCTTCCCTTTCCTCTTGACTGTCTTCTCTCCCTTTCCTCTTTACTCTCTTCTCTCCCCTTACTCTTGACTCTCTTCTCTCCCTTTCCTCTTTCCTCTCTTCTCTCCCTTTCCTCTTGACTCTCTTCTCTCCCCTTACTCTTGACTCTCTTCTCTCCCTTTCCTCTTTCCTCTCTTCTTTCCCTTTCCTCTTGACTCTCTTCTCTCCCTTTCCTCTTGACTCTCTTCTCTCCCTTTCCTCTTGACTCTCTTCTCTCCCTTTCCTCTTGACTCTCTTCTCTCCCTTTCCTCTTGACTCTCTTCTCTCCCTTTCCTCTTGACTCTCTTCTCTCCCTTTCCTCTTGACTCTCTTCTCTCCCTTTCCTCTTGACTCTCTTCTCTCCCTTTCCTCTTTACTCTCTTCTCTCCCTTTCCTCTTTACTCTCTTCCCTTCCATTTCCTCTTTACTCTCTTCTCTCCCTTTCTTCTTTACTCTCTTCTCTCCCTTTCCTCTTTACTCTCTTCTCTTCCATTTCCTCTTTACTTTCTTCTCTCCCTTTCTTCTTTACTCTCTTCTCTCCCTTTCCTCCTCTCTCACCTCACCTCTCTCTCTCCCCTCTCCCTATCCTCTCTCCCCTCATCTCTCCTCTCCCGTCTCCCTTCTACTCTTTTTTCTCTTCTCTCATCTCCCCTTCGATCTCCTTTCCCCTTCTTTCCTCCATACACTACATGTATCTCCATCCTATCGCTTAGAGCCTGATTCACGTTTCATTTTCTCGCTCTAAGTTACGGATCCCAGCCGATGAGAGCCTGAAACTTACTGCTGCTGCTGCTGCTGCTGAGCTGAGGCGGGGCGGGCGAGCGCCAACGTTCCGAGCGAGCTCATGCGGCTGGCCGTTGCTGAGCAGTCTGCGGGGACAGGATTTGACTCGAGTTATGCCGCCTGCGCGATGGCTGGGAAGCTGTGCAAACTTGGAGCTCGCAAATTCGACACCCAAACTGACCCTCCGAATGCACCGGGACTGCAGCCGTTTCTTAACCACAGATTAATGCGGGATTAAAGCCCACCCGCTCTAGACTTCCTCTACTCCCTGATGAAGGCGGAGGGGAGGGGCAGCCTCTCCCGCCAGCCCGGCAGGGGATTTGCGATTTGGAGAGATTATGGTAGAATGCGCGAGAGAGTTGAGTGAGTGGCTGGGCTGAGAGGCCAGCTGAGCTGAAATGATGACGCACTGGTAGAAAAAACAATAGGGAGGCTGGACTCTCGCTTTCAGCGCTTTTGTTTAGCCAGCTGGCAATCAGGAAGTCAGGCCTCAGCGGACGGGCGACTGAGAATATTATAAACACATTAATAAAAAGATGAGGCCTGCCATAAGTAAGAAGCTGGGGATTTGGAAAATAGGGATTTTTTGGCCCAGTTCGGGATTTGAGAGAGCACTTGCTCAGCTGCAAGGAGGGGGAGTAGATGCAGCAGAGATGCTGGCACAGGACCCCTGCACTTCAGCCTCCTCCATTCCTACCCGCTTCGCATCAAGTCCGGACCTGCTGAATTTACATTAGGGGGAGGAGGGGTGGGTTTAGGGGATCATGGCCGGTGCGTACGCCAAGTTCTCCCGCCAGTCAGAAATTTATTTCGTCTGTTGCAGTGACAGGCAGCCCGGAGCTGTCAGCGCTGCCTGCTCTGGCGGTCTGGCGAGGCGGGGGATGGTGCTAGAATGCAGATCCGCCCCAGCTTCCCCATGGCCAGGGCGAGAGCTGCTGCTGGTGCTGGTGGTAGGGGGGGGGGGGGGCTGCGGCA